>CAUYQG010217707.1:0-10312 GCA_963574415.1 Tarsius wallacei
TTTTTTTGAGTTGGAGTCTCACTCTGTCGCCCAGACTGGAGTGCAGTGGCCGCTCCCGGCCACCGCAGCCTCGACCTGCTGGGCTCCCGTGATCCTTCCGCCTCAGCCTTCCAAGTAGCTGGAACTACAGGCGCACGCTACCACGCCCGGCTAATTTTTTGATTTTTATTGTAGAGATGAGGTCTCGCTTGCCCAGGCGGGTCTCGAACCCGCGGGCTCAGGCAATCCATTCACCTCAGCCTCCCAAATTTTTTGATTTATTGTAGAGATGAGGTCTCGCCAAGTTGCCCAGGCGCGTCTCAAGCCCGCGGGCTCAGGCAATCCACTCACCTCAGCTTCCCAAAGGCGCGGGATTACAGGCTGAGCCACCGAGCCCGGCTAGGCTTCCTTTTGATGTCAAACTCTGATCCCTGCCATGCACCTTCAGTTTTTTCTTCCCCAGCTGAATTTCAGTGGTCCATATCCTCTCATTTCTGGTCTTCTTCACTCAGAATTATACCTTCAGTGTTTTATTATGATATCAAATTACCTTGTGGTGTTACGGTCAAACCTCAGGGATTCATGCCTTAAAGAGAAAAACAAATTTTTCACACCTAAGGTCTTGGATAAGAACAAATGTAGGCACCAGGACACTTGGTTCTTTTCCTGACTTACTTCCTGGTTTCCCTGGGATCTCTATTTCATACTGTATCCTAGGCACTAGACTTTGTGTGGAAGGTGAGGCACCCCTTTGGTAGAGCTGTGAGATAAATTTCTAGATGGCTCTCAAGTCTGACCACTCTACAACACAAAATTTGATTTGACACAAAAACTTGAATGACTCTTATGGTTAATCAGATGGATCACAAGATTTTGTCTCATTGTTTCTTCATTTGAAACACACTTTTCCATGTCATTCAATGTCCTTGGCCTACAACTGTGGCCATTGACTGTATAATATATGTGTGTCACTGTTTTTTAGCTTGAATCAGTCTTATTTGTTTTTATTATTTACTAAAGCATGGAACTTGCAAAGGTGCAGCACAGTGTCACAAAATTTTGTATTGAACATTGATAAGATTTTCCATATTTATGTCTATTCTTTCAATATACAGATACAACGTTTAACATAATCCTACCTAAATTTTATTTAGTTTTACATCAGGTCTTAGAACCAAAATTTTGATGTCTGATTTCTGAACAGTTTTGGACACTGTCATAACCAGTTTGCAATATCTGGATTTTAGACAATAAAAATTTTCAGACAACTAAAGAATATCAAGAATGTGTACCATAATAATTTTTACAGTTAAAAAGAAATTTGAATAAGAAACAAAAAACTGTAATGAATATAAAATTTCTTACCACTAAATTGGAAAACATTAAAAAATTAGAAATAGGAAGGAGGAGGGCCACACTTTATTTATAAGGGTACCTGATCTCAAACCAGGTGAAGTGGTGACTAAATTGAATTCCAAACTTTACCTTCACAATGAACATTTGTATACCTAACCTGGATTAAACTCCATATCTTTAAAATAAAAAATAAAAGAACCGGGTGAGCTGGCTCATTCCTATAATCTCCAAACTTTGAGGCTGAAGTGAGGGGTTTGCTTGAGCTCACGTGTTTGAAACCAGCCTGGGCAACTTGGTGAGACCTCAACTCTACAATAAACCAAAATATTAGCCAGGTGTAATGGCACAAGCCTGTAGTTCCAGCTACTTGGAAGGCTAAGGTGGAAGGATCACCTGAGCCCAGCAGGCCGAGGCTGCAGTGTCTGTGACCATGCCATTGCACTCCAGTCTGGGCGACAGAGGGAGACTGACTCAAACAATCAAAACAGAAAATAAAAAACTTTTAAAAATGAAAAATGTATAGGGTTGGAAAAATCGTGAAGAAAGAGGCATTGCATATAAGAGTATAAGCTAGAACTTACATTTTGGAAAACACTTTGGTATTAGCTGTCCAAGTGCTAACATAGCCTACAGTATAGAAACTGCAACCTTAGGAATACATTTGAGAGAAATCATCCTATATGAAATAAAAAGACGTACTATAATATTTATATCATTATAGCTTTATAGCTAAGTACTAATAACAATACAAATGTTCATCCAGAAGTGTGAAAAACATATTTGAGTGTCATCATATAATGATGAAAAATGAATAACTTACATTAACATGGTTGCATGTAAAAAACTTAGTGTTTAGCACAACTAAATTCATGCTTACCCTAATATGACTTTATATAATGCCATTAAAGAGATAAAACAATACTACATTTTTTAGGATTACATACAATTATGCTAAAATGAAGGTTAAAAATAATATCCTGATAATTAAGTTAATAATTACCTTTATCCAAATGCAAGAAATTTTGTTTCTTTAGCCAGATACTAAACACAAAAAGGACTATTTTATTATTATTTTAATATGCTTCCTATATTAAAAAAATCAAGGTTATATGATTATAAAAGTAGAGAATATAATTAAGAAACATATTCCTCTTTATTAGTGAATACAGAAGAGGCCAACATGCAATTCAATTGCTTATTTTAACTATAAGCTAAAATGTATTGTTGAATTCAATTTGCGATCATCTTTGTAAATATTTTTATGCCTGTTTTCATCAGTGATATTTGTCTGGAGTTGTTTTTTTTTTTTTCTTTCTGTGTCTTTTTCTTGTTTTGCTCTCAGAGTAATTCTGGCCTCATATAGTGAATTTGAAATTATTCCCTATACTTCCATTTTTTAAAAGAGTTTGAATAAAACTAATATTAGTTCTTTAACTTCTTGGCAGAATTCATTTGTGAAGTCATCAGGTCCTAGGCTTTTCTTTCATTCTTTTTTTGTGTGTGTGTTGGAGTTTCACTCTGTTGCAGGTTGGAGTACAGCTACGCTGGCAATCCTTCTGCTTTAGATTCTTTTGTATAATTTTGCACAAAACTATTTGTTGAATAAATGAATGAGTGAATGATCAGTCAAGGGTCTTTTTTGTTGACTTTAAAAATCCAACATGTAGTTAGAAGTTATTGTTTGTCTTTTGAATCTGGCAAGTAGTTGTAGCAATATTCTGAACATAAAAAAGAGAAATAGTATAAGTGAAGAATAACTAAGATTCCCAAAAACTTTACTTGTCAGTTTTTTTTTTACAGAGAACTCCATGTCCTTAATTTTATGTTTTGGAAGCACCTCTTTCAAATTTCATAGCATAAAAGATGTAAAAACACATCTTCAATGTGAATTGGCTCTAGGCATCTGTGTGTTTCAGTAATCCATGATTACAGCATTTCATGCTGCTGAGTGTGTTTGGGATGTGTGATTACAGGTGACATTTGAAGTATTTTGAGAGCCTTCTGATGCCTTTTCTTAGTGATTGGTAGTAGCGGGACACTGTCGAGGGAGGAGGGCACATAAGATCAATAAATGTAACTTATACCAAACCAGGTAATGTGAGAATCAATGGGATACCCAAACTTCACCAGTACGGTGACCACTTATGAACCTAATCCTGAATTGTACCCCATATTATTAGAATAAAATTTAAAAAAATAAAAAAGGGAAGTTCTTGGAAAAAAGTTAACCTTTGTTTCCATGTTAGTTTTTGATAACTTCTGCATTGATTCAACTACATTCCTGATACAGTCCCTTACATGCTAGGTGCTTAGGGAACAGAAATGAATGAAATGCCATTCTATCCTAGAAACAACGTGCCTGAACTTCCAAACAATTAATTTTTTTTATTTCTTACCAGGGTTGAACACAAAAGCTTTTTTATTGTGTGTTAATTCACCAAAGAGATTTTGTATTATCTTCACTTTCACAAAATTATACATGAAGAATGGAAAGAGATTTAAAATGGATGTAAGGGAAAGCTTGCTTAAGTGCTTGTTACTGCCTGTGGAGTATGAATGAATATTAATGTAAATATATGACTATAATATTTCACACACAATCAGTGTATCTAACTTTACATGGTATTTTGTTCTATAAAGAATGATATGTGAATCAAACATTTTGAAGAAAAAAATGATGTCCAAGCAAGTTAGTTGTTAAAAATAACTTACAGTTGTCCTGTCAATTGGATATTTTGGGTCAGTCTGAACTTTGATAAACTGAATTTTCTTGAGGTGTTACTTACTGAGCTAATCACATATTTTACTAATGTGTAGTTGATAATCTACTAAATGTGCATATGAACACGAAAGCACTGCATTTGAGAACACTGACACTGTAAACTTCACCTTTAGTTTATAGCACATGTTTGTATAAGTTATTTCACTTATTCCATACCACACCCCTTTGATATGGATGTGGCAGTTACCATTAAGCCCTTGTAATACAGTGACTCCATAAGTGACTCTCCTTTGGCCACAGGAACTCACAAATGGCAAAGAAGAGCCCAACTCTCTTGACCCAATTTCAGACTATTCTCCAATGAATTCCTTTTTCCTAAGTGTGAACCTCCAAAAATAAAGTCTACCCTGGAATACATGTGTTTCATTGCACCTAATAGTGTCCTAGGGGCCTTAGTCAAGTACTATATTTACATTAATCTGGTATAGAGACATCTATTTCAACCTGAAATGCATACAAACTTAGCACAATCCCTGCTTCTTACACTTAGCAGAAAATAATTGTCCAACAATATTATTATAACATAATAATTAAAATGTTATCACATATCATTTCTTGTGTATCAGGCACTGTTCATAGTATGCAATTACCACTCTCAAAATAAGGAAATTAAGAACTAGAGAACTTAATTTGTCCTGAATCAAATGAAAGTGTCAGGATTGAGATGCAAACCAGAGGCTTTTCTGATGCCAGAATCCTGCTTTATTTACCACTAGAGGATTTATAAATTTTAGAGTTGGTAGATGAACTATGAGATTGAGATGAAGCATTTCATCTTCAAAAAGACAAAAGAACTGAGTGTGGTGGCTCAAGCCTGTAACCCAGCACTTTGGGAGGCAGAGGCAAGAGGATTGACTGAGCTCAGGGATTTGAGACCAGCCTGAGCAACACAGAGAGACTTCATCTCTACAATAAATCAAAAAGTTAGCCAGGTGTGGTGGCACATGCCTGTGGTTTCAGCTACCTGGAAGACTGAGGCAGAAGGATTGGTTGAGTCCAGCAGGTCAAGACTGCAGTGACTGTGAGCAATGAGCCACTGCACTCTGACCTGGATGGCAGAGTGAGACTCCAGCTCAAAAAAAAAAAGACAAAAGAAGGTGAAAGCAATGGCATTTTACCCTCCAGCTGTGTCATAGACATGCTGGAAGAGAAAGAAGAAATCTATCTGATGAAGAACTGCATATAAAGAATTTTCATTCTTACCCCAAGATCATAGCACCCAGCAGAGGAGGCTAGGAAAATACAAGGAATGTCCTTGGGAATTCTTCTTTCAAAATATGAATAAACTCTCCCTTCCATCTATGTTCATTCTTTTGAAAAAATGTTTCCATCCATCAAATGTTTAGATAAAGAAAGAACAAGGGGGGAAATGTGAACACTAAGGAGTATTGCTTGGCTCACAGAAGGCAGCAGGTTCCAAGTTAAATCTTCTATGAGAAGTCAGTATTGACTGTATATTTCCTGTGTTACAGCTCTAAACATCTATTCTTAGATCAGTATTCCAGGACTTTGTAGTTTAACTTTTCAGCTCAACATCCAAAGAACTGGAATCAGTTTTTACTGTCAAATAATTTGGCAGGTGGGAATCCAATAGGTTAGAACAAAGTTCATTCGATTTTGCTTAGAATCTCCAAAACTGGGAATTCTCTAAAGGAATAAGATGGTGAGATTGCATCTGTCTTGTATTATTAGTGTTATTTATAGGTATTCTCTGTGGGTTGTTTGAACTTGCAGACAAATTAAAAGGTAGAATTTCAATTCTACTTCATAGCAAAAAGATAATCTTCACTGTATATAATTAAACAGGAAGTGAAGCCATAACAAACATCATAAAATGCTTGGGCCAGCCAGAGGTAGAAAGTTGTTATCTTTTCGAGTTGCTACAAATGTGAATGAGAAATGTTTTCCTTTTATTATCGAAAAGCTTCAATGTCCCTATGGGCCTGATAATTTTCTCATTTCTTAGATAAAAGTCATTTCTCATTCTGTATGACTCATGAGCCAAATCTGGTCTACCACATTTTTTTAATAAACAAATTTTACTGGGACACAGTCACACTCATTTATTTACATAGTGTGAATGACTCCTTTCCTGCTACAAGGAGTTGAGTGCTAAGGACAAGGATGAATGACCTGGAAAGCCCTTGACAGGACAAGTTTGCCAACTCCTAAGTTATAGTATACTGTTAGTACAATGAGGCTTCACGTAGGCACATTATTTTACTAGGATAATGAGGACTAAAATATTAAATGAGGTAATATATTTAAAATCTCATGCCTCACAAATGTTGTAGGCTGGGGCAAATCAAGTACTTAGCACAGGGCCTGGAACATAGAAAGTGGTCAATAAACACACAAATATAAAATAACTCATTGTTTTTGTTGTTAGCCTCCTTATTCCAGTCTTCTGTCGCTTTGTGGACATTACTCTAATGTTGTTGCAATCTGGGTGTTTTCCTTCCCCACTGTTCTGTCAGATAACAGTTCTGTTTCCTACTAGGAGATAGTAAATGACTATTGAGATTTCATGAATGGAATAGCTGGGAAGAAAGTAGGTGATGCTGTGAGATAAAGTGTGAGGAACACAGGAGGCAGCCAGTCAAGTCAAAACTTTTATAGCAGGGTGGCATACGGAGCATGGACTTGGAACTGGAAATTTCTGGGCTTCTATATCTGCTCTCCTGTTTACTGTAGGGTTTACTGCAAGTTAGTTAACCTCTCTCTTCTTCAGTGTATTCATGGTTACTCATTAATCAATGTGACCCATAGGGTTGTGGGAATGTAGAGTCCAAATATAGAAAGTTCTTGCCACATCAGATGGGCTCCGTGAGTGTTCAGTCTTAGCTGTGTTGCTGTGTGGAGGCAGGAGTGGTAAGAGAGCTGGCATTGGAGATGTGGGCATCTGCTTGGTGTGTTTGCCCTGCTTCTCAGGCTTTGGCTCAAGAGTCAGGGAAGACTTCCCTGACCACCTATATTAAAATCTTAACTTTTTCCCCTCTTTGATTTTTCTCCATGTAGCAAATTATTATGCACTTGCTCTGTGATTTACTTACCTGTGTATTAGCTATTTCTCTCTACCCATATGTGTTTCACAAGGATAAGGACTATTTACTGTGTGTTGTGTTCAGTGGTAGACTCTTGGTGTCTATAATAGTTTTAGGTACATAGCAGATATTCATTTACTGTATGATGAATGAAAAAGTAGAACCTAGATGACCTTCCTATGACCTAGAAGTCCCCTGCTCAGCTCAACTGGAAATAAAGGAACAGGTGGCAGGCAACCTCATGAACTTGAACAGCCATTGTGGTTAGGCACAGTAATGACAATGGTCAGGTCGGTTGCACAATATAAAACATTTGTAGAAAAGCTTCATTCCAGTAAGATTAAACAGGAGAGTTATGGACGTGGGAAGAGGTTTTTGAGTTTGAGATTGTTTTGTTTTGTTTACATTAGTGACTCTGTTCTGGCCTGTGCAAGCCTTCTGCAAGGTACACATGGCAATAAAATCCAGTGCCTGGGAGGGAGGTATGGGGCTTATGGACCTTCTCAGCTCATGTCATTATGACTGGTGGTGAGTAGGATAGTGATTCTCTTTCACCAAACAGTGAACCCTAAAACTGTACAGAACTGGGTCAACCAACTTGTGAGACTTGGAGTAAGGAATTAGAATTCTCACTTGACTCCCAGGGTCTCTAAGTCAGAAATCTCAAATGCTTCTTTCTTGTTTTCCTGCTCTTGATATGGAAGCACAGACATTTAGAAAGGAGAAAGAAGATAAAGAGATTTTTTTTTCCAAAAGAAGCGTGTTTTGTTGTTTCTTTTTATAAGAAAACCCTGATATACTGACTAGAGCTCATTGAGGGCAGAGCTTATGTTTTGTTCACAATTATATTTTTAGTGCCTAGAGTATTATCAGCTACAAAAGAGAATGAATGAGTAAATAACTGAATAAGCATATGAGCTATGTTTATTTGGGGCTATATTAAATCTTCTGATAGTATTAGTTTCTGTCTAATGTAGGATTTCTCTACACAAGCTTGCTTTGTTCTTAAAATATTCAGTGATAATTTGGAGTTATCTTTGGAAAGAGGCATATTTCAACTAAAATGCACACAGCAATACTGGATACAAGCTAAAAATTTATGCTCTTGTAAGTTGAATTGGCAGACTGGAATTATCTCTGTGGGTGCTTAGATGTTGTAAGGGACCATGTTGCACAAAGCCAAGGTACCATGCTGCACCAAGCCATAGAGATATAATACCGATATGCAAAAGTCCACTCAGATAATATGTGAACTCATCGTGTTTGCCAGAAAAACTGGACCTGGGACAGCAAGAAAATGATATCAATACAGTTTGTCTATGATGAGCTTCAAGCTGTGAGGCTCAAGAGTCAGACTGTGGGTAGATTTTCTAAAGTGGAAGGGCTTTGGCTGGCCCTGGAAACAGAGCTCAGTCCCCCTTGGTAACCAGCATCCATCTCAAGACCCAAGACGGGCTCTCAGAGATAATTCCCTACAAACCTGTGATGTGATGGGCTGCACTATAGACTCCAAATCTGGACACATGGTGCCAGTATGGTTGTACAGTGCTAGTAACATGCCAGAGGAGGGTCCAAGGATCCATTTGGAACCCAAGAACATACACGTGTGACTTCTCGTGATGCCTGAGCTGCTGAAATCCAGGGCATTTTGAACCTACATGAAGAAACTTTTATTCTCACAATAACATCAAATAACTAGCAAACATGCTAGTGTAACATATAAGAGAACAAACATGTTAATATTGTCTATGATGGGGGAGTTTGTATTTATTTCTCTAGCACAGGACAAACTTTAGTTGATAGTTATATAGGAGGCGATACTCAGGGGAATCCATTGCATCCCTAAAGTAATCTTGTTCCTTCCTCCTTGTTTTCCAGCATGGGCTACTGCATCCTTGTTGTGCATGAATTAAACAAGCTCTGCACATGGCTGAATAGATGTGGGGCCACCACCCTGATTGTGTCCACTGTGCTGCTGCTGCTGCTTTTCTCTTGGAAAACTGAAACAATGAAATTTGGCTGTCAAGGGAGTCCCTATTCAGGTAGGATTCAACAGATAAAAGTGAATCTCTTCCCATGTATTTCTTTGCTTACATACTTGTATTGTTTCTAAACAATTGAGGTAACATGGGCCTGGTGGAACTTAGGAATCCAGAAAATTATCTTTAGTAAAGTTTTAAGTGGAAGATGTAATTTTATTTTGGGTGTTAACTTTGAATTTTGTTTAATGACAGTATATAAAATTTAACGTGAGCTTGTTCTAAGTGATTTTATGAAAATAAGACTCCTGGGAAGGTGTTTGAGTCTGTGAATTCAGATAGAAATAGTTTAAAAAAATTTTTTTTGTTGCTCATGGTTTAGTTCCTTTATTTTTTAAAACATATTTTTTATTTTAAAATTGTGGGTACAGTTAAAGGTTAGGCATACAAATATGCATCGTTCAGGCACCCTTGTTTATAAGGGGTGTTCCCCCATCCCCAGACAGATAATGATTACCATTAATCTCACCACCCTTGCCCTCCTTGTCCCCCCCATAGATTCCCACCATTGTCGATCCTTTACTTATAGTATTACAATAGATGTAATGGATCAGAGACTTAAATGTAAAACCTCAAACCATAAGAACCTTAGAAAATGCAGGACACACCCTTATGGAAATTGGAACTGACATCCAATTCCTGAACAAAACTTGAAACGCACGGGCCATAAGAGATAAGATAGACAAGTGGGACCTCATTAAACTGACAAGCTTCTGCAAAGCCAAAGAAACCATCAAGAGAGCAGGTAGACAGCCCACAGACTGGAAAAAGTATTTGCCAACTCCATGTCTGACAAAGGCCTAACATCTTGGATCTACAAGGAACTCAAGCGTGCCGAAAAGAAACAAACAACCCCATTACAAAGGTCAATATTATGAACTGACTCTTAGATTATGAAAAGAAACAAACAACCCCATTACAAAGTGGGCAAAAGATATGAACAGACACTTCACAAAAGAAGACATATGAGCGGCCAACAGACACACGAAGAAATGTTCAACCTCACTAATCATCAAGGAGATGCAAATTAAAACAACACAAGATACCACCTAATTCCAGTCAGAATGGCCATTATCAATAACTCAAAAAATAACAGATACTGAAGAGGATGT
>CAUYQG010217712.1:0-18330 GCA_963574415.1 Tarsius wallacei
GGGTCTCGAACCCGCGAGCTCAGGCAATCCACTCACCTTAGCCTCCCAAAGCACGGGATTACAGGATGAGCCACCGAGCCCGGTAAATTGAGATGTTTTGTAAGTGTAAAATACATAATAGATTTCAAAGATTTAACATGAAAAAAAGTTATATTTTTCATTAATAATTTTTATAATAATTACATGTTAAAATGCTAGTATTTTGGATATGTTGGGCTCAATAAAATATATTATTAATATTAGTTTTGCCTGTTACATTTTATTGTAGCTACTAGAAAAATTAGTGTCACATATGTGGCTTACATTGTATTTCTATTGGAGTGTGCTATTATAAAAGAAAAAAAAAAATTTCCTAAGCAAGAGTCAAGCTAACACAAGTTTTTCCAGACATATTAACAGAAACTGTAACAGAGAATAGGGAAAGCTAGAATGAGGTAATCAATCACTGGCTTAACAGAAAAAAGGAAGAATCTAAAATTCCACTAATATAGTGTTAGCATTTTATTTAGGAAAGAGGACTTTGGAGGTACATAAAAGATACACTAGAAATACTTCTAAATTTTAACAAATCTCTAGATATCTCAGAGGCCTTAGACTAAGATTATCACACATAGGAGTCAAATCAGGATGACACCATGTTATACTACAAAGAAAACTGAGTTGAGTCACAAGAATTGATTTCTTGTCTGAACCCTATCACTTACTACTGTGTAAACTATACAGCTATCACTTCGCCTTTTTTCCTTAAAATGCATATAAATTGATCATTAAAGCGGACAACAAATAAAGCTTTTAAATTTAATTTAATTTGAAGTCAACCAGTATTACAACAAACTCACAAACATAAATACCACCATGTGATTTCTGTTATTAATCCTATCAATTTTTCAAACCACAAATATTGCAGCATTTTACTATGACAAATATATTTTTTTAAAAATGAAAAAAAGCATCTTTTTTCCTCCTACTTCTTCCTCTTGCCTCCAGTCTCTTTTTTTTTTGAGCCAGAGTCTCACTCTGTTGCCCAGGCTGGACTTCAGTGGCAAGCTCACTAACCTGCTGGGCTCAGGTGATTCTTCCACCTTAGCCTTCCAAATAGCTAGAACTATAGGTGTGTGCCGCATGCCCAGCTAATTTTTTGATTTATTATAGCGATGAGGTCTCACCAAGTTGCCCAGGCTGTTCTCGAATCCCTGGGTTTAGGCAATTCTCTTGCCTCCGCCTCCCAAATTGCAGGGATTACAGGCATGAGGCACTGTGCCCAGGCTCTTACCTCTATTTCTTGCATAAACTAGTCACTGAAGGTAGAATATACTGGATACTATTGTCAAAATAAAATAAGTTCTACCTCCAAAACAATAACAGTGATAAATCCCAACCCCTGCTAACAACAAAATAACTTATATATTCTTGATTGGACACTATAACATAATAGATAAATAACTATTGGATGCAGAAAGGATCGTGAAAAGATTTCATGCATGTGTCATTCCTATTTTGCAGACATGTCAACAATGACGTCTCAGAAAATTACTTTGCCAAGGGCTAATAAATCATAGAAAGTAAACTAGAATTTCAATTTCCTGTCTCCTAGAATATGTTTCTGCATTATTCTAGGAGACCATTTTAATCAGTCTAAAATACTTACAGATAAAGCATGAAGAAGCTGCCCTGTGATAGAATTCCATACTTTCAAAAGAAAATTGTTCACTGCAGTAATAACAGTGGTGTCATAGCGATCCCAGGCCACCATAGTCACCTTAAGTTTAGTGACCTTATCTTCTCCAGATGACAAATTATTCCTAAAAGAAATGATTTGCTGTATTTATATCTTATACATTTTTAGCAAAGATGCATATAAAATAGCAAATTGTGACAAAATTTCTCCAAGAGAATGCAACTGTTTACATGAAAAAAATCCTAAACTACACCTTTTAGTATTTGTGAAAAAAAAAAAATTAAATGTATCTGATTAGGACAATACGCATTAGCTTATTTCAGGAAGAAAAAAAGACCAAAAAATAACAAAAACTTGTTAGTTAAATAGTTACTAGGGAACAAAAATAAGTGAAATCAGAAAGTAATGTATAAATACCTTGAAAAATAATACAAGATTATGTTGTTTATCAGAAAATATGAAAACATATAACAGAAAATTCTGTTACTTTTTATTTAATTGAATATGACATTATAAATAGCCAGCTATGACGACAAAGTTGGTCCTTTATTGCAATTAATGAAAAGATAATTAATTTCAGCACCATGCTCTAAAGAAACTGTAGTGTTCCAAAGAAGTAATTATATATCTTCTAACCAAGAGTAATAATAGAACGCTGATTAAGTGTACGTATAATGCTAAGTAGAAATGCTAACAATATGAAATAATATAGAAGTATCCTTACTAAATTAGAGAAAAGAGGTCAAACATATGATGACATTTAATAGGGACAACACTCAAGGTAGAAGGCAATACAAATAGATATCAAAAAATAACCTATAGGAAACTAAGGCAGAGAATTACACTATGAGTATCAATAGAGCAGAGATCTTTGTGTCACAACAGATCAAACTTTCAAATGAATCAGCAATGCTCTTATCAGCAAGTCTGTCAATCAAGAGTAGCAAAAAGCAATTTACTTAGAGACTGAATACAGATGCAAACCTTATGTCTACCAATTAACTTCACACAATAGAAAAAAAATTATGCTTTTTAGTAAATACAGTTCAATGTAAAATATAATATGCCATATGAGAACCACTGAAATATTATACATTCTTACCCAGTCATTTTAGTGGCCATATCTAGTACTATACTCTTCCATTCTTGTTGCTGGTATTGCCAAATTCTTGCTGTTCCATCTCTACTTCCACTGACAAATCTTAGACTAAATAGAAAGAGGTAAAATAGCCCTGTTAATTTTCCCCAAAATAGAAATCACCTTTTTTTCTGATTATAAAAGCAATATATTCACTCTTATACACTACTGGAAGAAATGTAAAATGGTACAGTCACTTTGGAAAGCAATTTGGTAGTTCCTCAAAATGCTAAACACAGAGTTACCATTTGACCCAGCAATTCTACTCCCAGGTACACATCCAAAAGAAATGAAAACATAAGTCCACATAAAAATGTGTATATGAATATTCATGACAGTATTATTCACAATAAGCCAAAAAGTGAAAACAATGCAAATGCTCATCAATGGATAAATGAATAAATAAAATGTGATATATTCATACAATGGGATATTATTCAGCAATAAAAAGGAAGGAGATAACAATACATGCAGCAACATGGATGAGTCCTGAATAGGCAAATCCATAAGACAAAAAAGTAGACTAATGGTTTTCCAAAGCTGCGGATGGAAGGATAGGAGAATTGAAGGTTGACAGCTAACATGTATGGGTTTCTTTCTGGGGTGATGAAAATGCAGTTGACTGTAGTGATATTTGCACCCCATGAATATACTAAAAGCCAATGAATTTTATGTTATGTGAATTATATCTCATTAAAGATGCTATTAAAAAATAATACATCACTCATAATTCTGTCACTGTTAACACTTTAGTTTCTACTTGTTCAGAAGTTATTAAATACAGACATATATACTTATATGTTTTCCCCTACAGGAAACAGGATTGCACTACATATAATGTTTTTCCCTAGCTTAACTGTATTTTGCAGATTTATTTCTATGTTTACAAGTAAAAAATTACCATCACTTTTAATAAGTGTTCAACTATGTATGAATCTATCAAATTTTATTTAATAATCCTCTGATGACCAATATTTATATTATATCCAGCCTTTACCACTATAAATAATGCTGTGATGGGCATCTTTACATATATCTTTGTACAACCTTATACATATCTTTGCTGAGTCAAAAAGTAGGCATATTTTTAAAGATTTTGACACATACTTCCAAATTGTTTCCCTGAAAGTTTTTTTAACAATTTAAAATCTCATTAAAAGTTGTGGGAGTGTCTATTTTCACAAAAACCTTGGCAATATTATTATCATTTTTCATTGTCTGGCCATTCTGAAAGAAAAAACATGTTACTGTTATTTCAATTTACCATTTCTTTGATTATCAGTAAAATTGGACATGTTATGTTGTCTTTATTGGCCACATAAATAATCAAGACACAATAACGTGTTTGTCCTTAAAGGAAAAAGGTTGAAAAATAAACATTTAGATTCTTCTAACATAAAATAATAGCAGCTGTACAAACTTTCAGGTATACAACTCAGTAAGTGCAGTTAAATCAACCTTAAAATGTATTTGAAGGTTTTTCGCTCCAATAAAAGCTTCACTCTTTGTAGACTGTTCACTCTAGCATTTAACAAAGTGAACAAATCCATCACTACAATCATCCACTGTCCACAAGTTTTTTTTTTCAAAAATACTCACCCACATGAATTGCTTATAGACATACAGGTTGAGCACGCCTAATCCAAAAATCTTAAATCTGAACTGCTACAAAATCTGAAAATTATTGAGTACTGACATGATGCCATAAGGCAAAAATTCCACATCTTACCTCATGTGATGAGTCACAATCAAAACTTTGTTTCATGCACAAAATTAATAAAATATTATACAAAATTACTTTCAGGATAAATGTACACAGTGTATATGAAACAAATAAATATCATGTCTACACTTGGATTCCATCCCCAAAGATATCTCATTACATTTATACAAATATTCTGAAATCCAAAAAAAATCGAAAATCCAAAATTCTTCTGGTCACAAGTATTTCAGATAAGGGATACTCAACGTGTATTGGATATGAATTTATTTTAAGTGCTCAAAATTTCAAATCTAGTATTCCAGGTCAACTTTTAGGTTAGGGCCTTTTTTGCCATCACCTTTTTATTATTAGACATTTTAAACAGTACATGGATATCTTGATATAATTTCTGAGTTTACAGATGTAGGGAATATGTACCATATGAGTAGTAGAGATAATAAGCAATGCAGATGTTCACAGTAAGTCAAGAAAGCTAAAAGCTGGAATAGTCAGAAAAGACTTCAGGTAGGGCATAAACCTTAAAAGGAAGATATAACTTAGAAGAGAAAGAAAATGGAGGGAGAGGAAGAAGAGAGTAAAAGAGAGAGAGAGGAAGGAAGAGATAGAAAATAGAGGAAGAAAAAGAGGTTAGAGGAAGGTAGGGAAGGAATGGCATTTCTGAGGTAGGAATGATGTGAGAAAAAGTATAAGCAAAGGGATGAATGAAATAGTATTCATGGGATGCGACAGGAACAATGAGTACATACATTGAGCTGAATCTAAGCATTCACATGGAGAACGATAAATGAAAAAAACGTAGGTCTAAGTCAAGAGGTAGAAAGCACTGAATGCCAGACTAAGACATTTGAATTCTATTCCATAGGTAGAGGAGGAAATAGCAATGGTTTCTGAACAGAACAACTCTTATCTTGGAAGAGATAGGTCAAATTATGGAATTGTTGACTAAGATGTGTGCTAACAAAAATGGTAAGAGCAAATAAACAAAAAGAGAAAGCAATCAGAAAAGAAGGACTGATAGACTAGGTTTACTACTTAGATGAGATTTTGGAAGTGATAGGCAGAGATATCATCAAAGACAGACAAGGGCTTTGAAGTTAAGTGACTGGACAGAAGTCAAGATATCTATAGTAGAGGTATCTGCTTCTTAGGGAATAGTAGTAAAACATGTTAAATAACTTTTTACACAAATATGTACTACATAATTACCTGTCTCCATTGTTACAGAACTGAACAGCAACAACTTTATCCTAAGATATAAAACAACAGATTTTTGGTTAAAACGAACTTACATAAAAATGAATAAAGTACTCTTCCCCTCATATTCACATGCAAAATCATTATCAAGTAGTTTTTAAAATTAGAGGTTAGAAAACTTACAATTTCCTAAAAAAATTTAAAGAAGCCTGAAACAAAAAAGTATTAACTAATGAGGAATCTCATTGGCAGTAATTTAAAACAAACCAAACACAAGCAAGCCTAATTATAAACGGTATTTCAAGAGACAGTTCTGAATAGGTTTATAATGTCCCCCATAATAAGAAAGCACACTAATCTAAGACACTACCTTAAAGCAACCGATTGAATAGCAGTTGCATTAAGTTTTCTACTTAATTTTATTAATTTCAGAAAAAAACAATCATTTCTTGTTTCCCACATGGTTTTTAAAATTATTTTACAATGAATTCATCTGACAGCCTGCAGGTACTATAAGCTTAGGTAACTGCTTTTCAAATCCTTTAGAATGATTAACCCATACTTTCAAAAATATAGTATGTATAGTAGCGATGACAAAATGAAAGTTTAAGTCAAAATTTGCAACTTCCTTCACTTTATTTCTTGATAGTAAAGCCAAAACACACCCTCAAATGTTATATACATTTTTTACAAACCACTCAGCTACTGAATTGCATTTGAACTTAACTTCTAATAAAATGCTGATACTAAACAACTTTATATTTAATTATTTTTCAAATTGCATTAACTGATTTTAGATGTTCTGAAGTAACATCTTATTGTTTAGTGATTAACAGCTGCCACTGATTCAAACAGGGAGTTTACTTTTTCTAACTTTTCTTCTTACCTGGTTCACTGCAAATAAAACTATTAAATCACTTTTTCTAGGCTGGGCGCGATGGCTCACGCCTATAATCACAGCACTTTGGGAGGCTGAGGTTTGCCTGAGCCCACAGGTTCGAGACCAGCCTGGGCAACTTGGCGAGACCGCATCTCTACAATAATCAAAAAATTAGCTGGGTATGGTGGCGTGTGCCTGCAGTTCCAGGTACTTGGAAGGCTGAGGCGGAAGGATCGCCTGAGCCCAGCAGATCGAGGTTGTGGTGGCCGTGAGCATGCCACTGCACTCCAGTCTGGATGACAGAGTAAGATTCCAAGCCCCCCCACCAAAAAAGCACTTTTTCTTCATCTTTTCCCCCTCAATAATTTCCCATTCCTTTATTTCCTCCTCTCTCAGCTCTCAATAAACTTGACTGCACTTGTATACATACTTTACTTCAGTAGGAACTACAAAGATGCCTTTTTGGCATGCTCTACCATAAATGAATTTATCCAATTCAATGGTTTTACACTGAGACTTTTAAATCTTTATTAAGTTTTTCTCTCTCACAGTTTAATATCCCCAAGATTTTAGTATCTAGAAATAAGTAACATCAAGGTAACAGCGCAGCTGGGTTTAATAAGTCCTCATAAGAAGAATGTCTAATTATGTCTGTATGACAGAACAATAAGCAGGAGACTGCTTCCAAAAGCTCCATGAGAAAGAATTAACAGGGGTCTATTTTAGTATAAAATTCAGGAATATTACAAATTCTGCAACTTGTAAAGCATCTTTTTATAAAAGTCATCTTTCAGGGAAACTGTGTGTGTTTTAGTGACATGCACTAATATTATTCTAAATGAGGTATTGGTAGTAATAAAAACATTAAGACTTGCAAAGCTAAGTGCTTTCAATTGCTGACTATACAGTTTTGACAATGAGGCACGTGTGATGTAGCAGAAAAATTCCCATATTCCACAGTATACAATTATCTAAAGAAGAAAGGGAAGAAAGAGGAGAAAAAGACGTATGAAAAGTACACAGAGATATAACTAAACAATAGTGACTCAAAGCTTTCTGAAAAAGCCACAGAGAAATGAGGATAGACTGAGGGGACAAGTGCCAGTCACCAATGGTTTCACCTCAGGCATACACCTGTTCCCTGTAAGACATACTTAATATAATTAATATGTCTTTCTATTAAGTGTGCAAATTTTAAGTAACAAACAGCTTACATAAATAACAAAATAAGCATGCAAAAAAGAGGATTTTCAGCTAGGAGTGGTGGTTCACACCTATAATCCCAGCATTTAGGGAGGCCAAGGTGAGGGGATTGTCTGAGCCCTCAGGTTCGAGACCAGCCTGGGCAACTTGGCGAGACCTCATTTCTACAATAAATCATAACATTAGCCGAGCATGGTGGCAAGCTCAAATAAATAAATAAATATATTTTTAAAAAGAAGAGAATTTTCACAAACTATTACTATAGTATGAGTGTGTATACATAGGTAAAACATTTATATACTTTTATACATTTTTTCATATAGTCAAATAGAAATTTTCTTAAATACTACAATATTAAATCCAGAATTTCACACTTAAAACCATTACTAAAGAGACACCTTGCCATATAGGTTTTAGTACGAATCTACATTAAAGTATGGTACAGATCAGACAAGAAGAAATGAAACCAATTTTCCAGGTGTGTTAAAAAATAAAGGAACATATTTAAGCTTCTAATTTTGCTCTTACCGTATGTGACTCTAATTCAGCAATTTTCTCAGGGATCTCAGAACCCAAATAATATATTCTAATCACATGGTCAGTGCTACCTGTTGTAATGAACATACCACCTAGAAGATTAAAAAGAAAAAAAACAACAACAACAAACATAGTAACAAGGAACTTAAAAAACCCTCTTATTGCTTCCTTAGTTATATGGTACCTTATAGTAGTAAAAAGGCTTCAAGAAACACAAGGTTGTCTTTTAACTATAGACGACACACTGATATTTCAGAGAAAAAGTAAAATTCAAGAAAAATAAGATAAACATTAAAGCCAACTCTATCATCCACTCCACAAAATCTACCAACTATACACTAAATACAGGCCTATGGATCATAAACATTAAAGAACATAGCCTTTAAGAATTCATTTATTTATATTTGATGTAAAAAAAAATCAAAATTATTTATAAGACAACTTGTATTTACAATTCTTTTTATAATGGTTATAGCACTTGAGTGTAAAGGGTCAACTGCTTTGGGGATGATGAAAAAGTTCTAAAGAAGGATGGTGATAATGGATGCAGAATAATGTGAATACACTTAATACCACAGAACTGTACATTTAAAAATGGCTGAAATAATAAATTTTGTTATGTATAGTCTACAACAATATAAAAAAGATTAAGAAAAAAAGGTTAACTAATATAGGAATCTTATCAGTAGAAAAAGTGCTTTTTATATACTATAAAAGCATCTTTTATATTTAGTTACAGTACATGTTTTCTGTAAAGTCAGAGCAGGATTTTTTTGTTGATTTTAAGAAGGGCATAATACTCTTTTGTAATTGGTCATTTTGAGTAGGGATCTGTTTGTTTTTTACCAAGCAAAATCAGCATTATGTAAGAATGTATTAAATTGTGAATAAGAAAAAAAAAATCACAACCACAATTAAATGTTAATTAGGACAAAACGTTTTATCTATCATAACATATGATTCACATTTGTTATATGCTTCCATTAACATGCAAACATATATTTTTTTTATTCATAAAATTAAAAAAATCTACTTTTATAACTGGATCATTTAATTTAATAAGGTACTCAGAACATTCGATTTTTACACATACCAGAACTGAAAGATGAACAAGATATCTGAACTCCAGGTCTAGATCTCTCAGTAAATTTCACTGGGCGATCTCTAAAGAGAAAAGTAATATTTTGTTTTTCATCATGTTCATCTAATGAGCAAGAGTGTTCACACACTACTGGATATTGATGGATTTATCATCAATATTATAGAAAAAAATAAAGGAAAGTGGTCAATAAGTACTATTCCCATCATTCAAGTTAAAAAAGCATTTAACCTTGCAAATACACTTCATGATATCACTATTACTAAGGATTTACAAACATATTATCATTGTACTATTATCATTATGAGAAGTATTCTTACCAAAGAAAGAAAATTCTTTACCAAAGTTCTTTGTATGAATGAGTCTTTCAACCTTAATATCATAAATCATTTTATTCTAAAATCTCTAACAACCAACTGAAGTAGGTATAGATATGTATGCACATACATATAAATATATACGTATTTAAATACATGGACTAAGAATCAAGTTAATAAGTAAAAACAAACATGCTTGATTTTTCACAAAACTTCGAAACTACTTCTAAACTTACCTAAACTTCATTGTTTTTACATGCCACTGCCAGAAACAGATTGTTCCATCAGCACCAGTAGAAGTGAGGTATCGGGTTGTGCCTTTAGTTGATGGACAAAACTTAAAAAAAAAAATTCTGATTCAAATAGAAAGCTTTCATGTTCAACCTAACTCCAAACCCAGCATGTTTTAAAATTATCATGAATTTAATATACATATTCACTTATACATTTCAGTTTCAAAAGATTTAAATTTCCTAAGTTTATAAATACTTTATAAAAAATTAAAATATCAAAAATTGTGGAAAAAGTCAGTAACTGAATTTGAAATATTTTGGTTTTAAAAATAATTTTTAAATTATTTAACATCATACTACAAGATTAATATTTTTAATCACTTTCAATGAAGAATAAACTCATTACTATCTAAACCATTACAAATGTGATATATATATATATATATATATATATACACATATATATACACACTTATATAGCAACAGTTGTGGAATTTTTCTAGTTTGTATGAATAAAGCATCAGAAATAAATCTAAAAATGATAATTAGGAAATTATTATCTAAGTATTTTGATTTTAATATTTTACTTTAAAGTCCAACTTTGAAGTATATTAATTTTGTCCTTTTTAGATATAAGCCACTTGTTCTCATGGATAATGTAAAATAGATCAAATCTTTATTAATATCGTATCATTGTGGAAAAGACAGACCAAGAAAAAATATAATTAAGTTGCTAATATAAGGAACTACTGATATACCAGACAGACTATGGCTTTTATTCTGTAGGCTGCTCAGGCTCTTACTCTAAGTATTTTACATGTCCTAGTAAAGAATCACACAGAAGGGAAGAATCACTGGGCTTCTTACACCTGGGACACAGGAAAAGCTGAAAACCAGATAAGGGCCTCTCACATGCCTATGAGTTTTTAAAAATCCCAAATTAAGATAATGAACAATTTCCACTGAGATGATGATTAAGGATCAGGATGTATAGGACTTGAAAACATTTTGAAATCAAATAAAAATAAAAATGATAATTATAGATATTAGAAGTCATTTACTTTGTATCTTTGTTTGGAAGCACAAAAGCTCTAAAGACTACATAGAGTTGAATTCAAAAACAAATTATCAGTTAATATTATCCATTAATAACTGAGATACAATAAAGAAACTAGGACTCAGCTGGCATGTCTATACAGTCCCCCCTCAGTATCCATGGGGGGACTGGTTCCAGAACTCTTGCAGACACCAACATCAGCAGATTCTCAGATCCTTGATACAAAATGTGTCATATTTGCATATAACCTCTGCACATCATCCCATACACTTTACATCATCTCTAGATTAAATATAATACCTAATACAATGTAAATAGTTGTTATACTACATTGTTTAGAGAATGACAAGAAAAAAAAGTCTGTACATGTTCAGTACCAATACATTTTTTTTTTCAAATATTTTCAAGCCATGGTAGATTGAATCCATGGATGAAGAACCCTCAAATACAAAGGGCCAACTGTGTTTTCTTTTTCTTTTTACATTTCACATTATGCATTTTCATTTCTGAGATTGAGACACTTCCATCAGGAAGCTTAATCCACAATCTATTGCAGGAGTCAACAAATTATGGCTCATACACCAAATCCAGTTTCCTGCCTGTTTCTGTAAATAAGGTTTTATTGAAACATTCATCTTACGCTGTCTATGGCTATTTTTGTACATAAAAGCAGAGTTGAGTAGTTGTGATAGAGACTGTACAATCTGCAAATCCTAAATATGTATTATCTGGTCTAAAAATTTGCTGATCTCTGATCTACAGGAATAAGACAATTAACTAGGAAATACTATGACTTAAGTTTGAACAAAACACTGAAATTTTTATCCCCATCACATTTAAAGTGCTTAATCAATCACAAAGGGGGACTGATCCATTAATGCGCCTCAAATGTATTGCTTATAAATAAGAAATCATGCTAGGGATTGCTTAAAAAACACTTTTTAAAAAAATTTTGGCCATCACACCTATTGTAGAAGGTGTAGGAAATATAGAAATATCAGGATAAGAACAACTTATAATTCCACCATTCAGAGGTAACCACTATCATCATGCCATTTTATCTCAATTGTTAAAAAAAAAAGAAAATAGAATACACCATGATGTTAATAGAGACAGTCAATACATAAAAAATAAAGAATGTGCACAGAATGCCAAATGATCACTACACCATGGACAAAAACAAAAAAGGAAAGATACAGAGTTGATTGGTGGGATGGGGTGTTTACAATTTTAGAAAAAGTGGTAAGGTGGTCAGAGAAGGTTTCCCTGAGTAGATGACACTTGCACAAATAACTTAGTGAGAAAAAAATATATGAATGAAAATAGCAAACACAAAGGTGGGCGCGTACCTAGGGTGTTCAAAAAGCAATGAGGCCAGCAGCTAAAGCAGAACAAGATACAGAAACAAATACTAGGAGATGAGGTCAAAAAGAACAAGGAGGAATACAGGGCACTGTGGATCATTGTAATGACTTCAACTTTTACTCTGAAAATGGACGGCACTGAGGGTTTTGAGCGCCAGTAACATGACTTAACATCCATTTTAAAATCACTCTGGTTGCAGTATAGAGGGTAAACTGAAGCAGGGGAAAGGAAATGGAAGATGCAGGAAGATCAGTTAGAAGTCTATTTTGACTGGGCACAGCGGCTCAAGCATGTAATCCCAGCACTATGGGAGGCCAAGGCCACGGGTTCGAGACCAGCCTGGGCAACTTGGTGAGACCTCATCTCTACAATATATCACAAAATTAGCCGAGTGTGATAGCGCATACCTGTAGTTCCAGCTACTTGGAAGCCTGAGGCGGAAGGATCACCTGAGCCCAGCAGGTCAACGCTGGGGTGGCCGTAAACGTGCCACTGCACTCCAGCCTGGGTGACAGAGTGAGACTCTGACTCAAAAAAAAAAAAAAGTCTATTTCAATAATCTAGGCCACAGATGACAGTGGCTTAAAACGGTATAGTAATGATGGAGGTTATAAGATTTTATCAGATTCTGTTTGTATTTTGAGGGTACAACCAATATGATTTGCTGACTAGGTAAATATTGAGGATAAGAGAAAGACAAAAGTTAGGGATGACCACCCTGAGCAAGTGAAAACATGAAACTGCCATTTATTTGGATGAGGAAACTTTGGGAGGAATAGATCTGAGAAAGAAAAATGAGTTCAGTTTTGAATATTAAGTCTGAGATGCCTAGTAAACATCCATGTAATGATGCCAAGAAGGAAGTTGAATAAATAAGTATGGAGCTGAGAGACAGATCCAATATGGAAACACAAGTGTACGAGTCATCATTGTACAGATAAAAGCCAAAGCCAAGTGATCACTAAGGGAAAGACTGTGATACACAAGAGTTCCACCGATTCCCAGGGCATTCCAAAATGTAAAAGAATGAGAAAAAAACAACAGCAAATTTAACCATGAAAAAAACAAAATGAGCCAAACAGTACCATGAACATTTTTCAGTAGTTTATGATACTCTAGAGTCCCTTCAGTAGTCCCTCCTGTGGATTTCTGAAATCTTAGATAGTACCAATCCCTATGTATGAAGGGGGGACCCCCAAGCATATAATTTACTTATAAAAAAATGCATATTTAGTCTTGCAGGTTTAAGCTTCAGTCACCTTCAAAGTACTCTCCATTTGATGCAATAGACCTATCGAGATGCTTTTACCATTGCTCAGAACAGTTTTTGAACTACTCAGTTTTGATGTTTTTTAGTGCTTCTGCCATTTTTGTTTCACTTCTTCCACACTGGCAAAATATTTTCCTTTGAGGATTTATTTTTAATCCGAGGAAACAAAAAATAGTCGATTGGGGTGAGATTGGGTATAGGGAGGATGGGGCATGGCGGTAATGTCATTTTTGGTCACAAGTAGCTGAACAGGTGTAGGCAGGTGAGTTTGTAAATCACCCATCATTAAATGGGCAAACATGTTGAAAGAAATCTCCAAAAAAATTCACTTAAGTCAAATGCAGCTTCTCACAACAATGCTGGCTGGTATGCTGATGTCAACGGGTTCCAAGAACACTTACCTCGCTGGTGAAGCCTGTACTACAAGGGGCCCGCCCTCCAAAACGTAATTCCATGTTTTTTTGTTTTTTGGGGTTTTTTTGAGTTGGAGTCTCACTCTGTCACCCAGACTGGAGTGCAGTGGCCACTCCCAGCCACTGCAGCCTCGACCTGCTGGGCTCCGGCGATCCTTCCTTCTCAGCCTTCCAAGTAGCTGGAACTACAGGCGTGCACTACCACGCCTGGCTAATTTTTTTGATTAATTGTAGAGATGAGGTCTTGCCAAGTTGCCCTGGTGGGTCTTGAACCCGCGGGCTCAGGCAATTCACTCACCTCAGCCTCCCAAGGCGCGGGATTACAGGCTGAGCCACTGAGCCTGGCTATTTTTTTTTTTTTTAACAAAGGTTCCAAGGCCATTCAATGGAGAGAAAAAAAAAGTTTTTCAACGATTTGTGCTAGAATAACTAGATATCCACATGGAGAAAGAATGAACTTGGACCCTTATACCTCACACAAAAATTAACATAAAATGGACCACAGACCTAAATACTGAAGCTAAAAACTATCAACTTTTAGAAGAAAAAATATAGGTAAAAAACCTTTCCAGCCTTGGTGTAGGCAAAGATTTCTTAGGTTCGAAAAGTATTAACCATAAAATAAAAAATAGTTAAATTGATCTTCATCAAAATTAAAAACTTATTATCAAAGACACCATTAGGAAAATGAAAAGAGGCTGGGTGCAGTGGCTCATGCCTATAATCCCAGCACTTTAGGAGGCTGAGGCGAGAGAATTGCTTGAGCTCGGAAGTTTGAGACCAGCCTAGGCAGCATAGTGAGACCTCATCTCTACAAAATAAATCAAAAGGCAAGCTGGACATGGTGGTATATACCTGTAGTCTCAGCTACTTGGGAGGCTGAGGCAGAAGGATCACCTGAGCCCAGGAGGTTGAAGCTGCAGTGAGCCATGATCATGCCACTGCATTCCAGCCTGAGCGTAAGATCCTGATCAAAAAGAAAAAAAAAAGAAAATGAAAAGGCAAACTACAGACTAAGATAATATTCAGAATGTTTTCTTCCTTATGAAAATAGTGAGCAAAAGTAAACAAAAAAAATTCACAACACATATATCTAATAACAGATTTAGATGCAGAATATATCAAGAACTCTTAAAATTCTATATTAAGAAAAAAATTAAATTTGGGATCTTTTTGAGGAAAATTGTCCCAAGGTCTCTGTCTCACTGAAAACATTACTAAATTATTGAATTCCTGAGGGGTGAAAATGGGTTAAAAAACTGGGTTAGCAGTCTGGGGAAAGTTCTGCAGGAGATCACTTGAAGAAGAATCTGGCCTGGCCCTCTTGGGACAAAGGAGTCAAGGAGTGTTAAGAGTAAAACTGGTGTGGAGATTGTACCCTTGGGCACTGTTAAGTAAGTTGGATTACAGATCAGGAGAAAAAAAGTAGCTAGGTGTTAACCAGATGCTGTCACAACAGAACTCTTTTTCTGAAGCCCTGACACAGTGCGGAAGACAAACAATTCTGTTCAGTCTACAAATCACTTTGAGGACTCTGGGGACCTCTAGCTCATGACCAAGATGATCCTAAATCCTACCCTTTATCTTTGGATAGTCACTGCTGCCAGATGAGGAGTGGGGCCATTCATGACACCAAGGCCCAGTAAGGCTGCACAACTCACCTCTCTGTTTCACAGAAGTTCCTGTCCTGCCTGAGCTGGAGTGGCAGAATAGGCCCCGCTGCTTTCAGATCCGCTGGTTTAAATTCTCAGTAATTCGCCTGTCAAAGTTAAGCCAGAGCTCCTTTTTTTCTGAGCTGGAGTCTCACTCTGTCACCCAGACTGGAGGGCAGTGGCGGCCTCCGGTCACCGCAGCCTCGACCTGCTGGGCTCCGGCGATCCTTCTGCCTCAGCCTTCCAAGTAGCTGCAACTACAGGCGCACGCTACCACACCCGGCTAATTTTTGATTTATTGTAGAGATGAGGTCTCGCCAAGTTGCCCAGGCGGGTCTCGAACCCGCGGGCTCAGGCAGTTCACTCACCTCAGCCTCCCAAAGCACGGGGTTACAGGTTGAGCTACCGAGCCCAGCTAAACCAGAGCTCCTACCTCAGGTGTGGGTAGACCACCCAGATCCTGCCAATGACCTATTTAAACACCTAAAGTCATTTCTGAGCTCAGGCTGAATGACTCAGAGTTTGGGGGGAGGGGAGAGAGCGCCCACAGAAGCAATAAAGCAAATGAACAATTAATGTGCGGCTGCGTAACTAATCCAGTTTTAGGACTAAACATACATAGCTTGCGGATGAAAACGGTGTCGGACAGCACTGTGAAAAAACCTTGCTTCTGCATTTGACTGATTGCCTTTGCAACCTTGAGCCAATTTCTGAAGCTCTGTGAGCCTCAACTTCTTCACCCCTAAATTGGGACTGATGAGAGACCTTACCTCATAGTGCCGACGTGAGGGTCAAATAACATGCGGAAAATACCTAGAATGGCCCTCAGGAAAAAAAAGAGCTCCACAAATGCTAAATGTATGTGAACTGAAACTAGAAGCCTCCTTTACACGAAGAATGGGAAAGCAAGGTAAGAAATATAGTAACTTAAAAAATGATGACATTTTGAGGTGTCCAAATTAGATTCAACATATCTTTGTTGTAATGGTGGAGAAGCGTATGCTGACGCCTCACCTCTATGACATTAGCTATTTTCAAGGCTTACACAATCACTCAGATGACAATTTACCATTGTGTTTTCTGCTGACATGGTTTATTTTGGTTCTGAACTTCTGCTACTGAAAATCTTACCACAGAGTCACATTACTCATCCTGAAGTTTCCTGACAGAATCATTTCACACTATGTAATAACTGAAATCATTATTTACCTACAGGTCCTTCTGTGTGTTTCTGATGTATGTGCTCAGCCATGAGAATGAGTAATTATCACCACTGTTCAATGCTAAACATGGTAAAAATGAAAATATTTACTAAAGAAAACACAAGCGCTTTAGTAAATGAGATCCTTTCCAACAAGAGTACGCTGCTTCAAAAACTTCTGTTACATAAAATTTCCTGATAAAATAAGTTCTGATGCTCATGTGGGGACACATGGGTCATCCTATGGGAGGTGACACTTGTACTTGATGTCTTCTTTCTAATGTAAAGGTAAACTTTTCAAAGTAGTGATACATACTACAAGGTTTATCATTTTAAGTTAGAAAAGCTGCGCAATCTAACAATAATAACTTCATAAACATATTGTACACCTTTGAAATTCTAAAGCCTAAAGTTGGAGATATGCACAAGATGGTCAAAAGCAAGTTTAATAAACTTATTATGGATCAAAAGAAAAATGAGGAGGTAAGCTGTGCTCCACAGTTAATAAAATTCACCATCTATATGACCAATTTTTTAAAAATGTTAAAAACAAAAAAAAGGACTGCTCATGGACTTAACTAAAACTGTTAAAGTCACTCATCTTTCTCACCCTTTAAAAATAATGTTTAGCTTTTAATGTGGTATCTCTCAGTTAACTTACACCTCAAGGTCAATTTTTATTTGGTCTCAATAGATATCTCACTTTCTCTGCACTTATTCTACATTTAAATTTGTTTCAAAAGGGTCAGTTTAGGAAAACAGAGGCAGGGAAGAGGAGGCATGACAGGCCGAGGCCAGCTAACCAAGGGCAGCCTCTTCTGGGGGTTCCAAATCCTCCCCAGCTTTGTGCTTTCTTTGGTTGGATATCCTTTTTGTTCGAAATATAATGAATACCCAGCGGCTTATAATTCTGCTCTTTTGTTGTAAGGGTTTTCTAGCTAAAGGGGCTAAATGGAAAAATAACAATTCATCCTGTTGTACAGCCATGCAAATAATGAATTCGGAGGTCAATAACAATCTGTAGGGACTTGGTCACGCCCAAATGTCTATTTGAAGATGGGCATATTACTGACTTTTAGCAATGTAGGCTCACCCCCCAACTCTTTGACATGACAAATAATTCATTATCATAAAAATATGTCCAAAGGCTGTGTTTAAATCCTACTAGTTGTATGAACTTGGACAAATCACAAACTGAGTCTCAGCTTCTACGTTTTAAAGATGGGGATAGCCGGGCTCGGTGGCTCAGCCTGTAATCCCGCGCCTTTGGGAGGCTGAGGTGAGTGGATTGCCTGAGCCCGCGGGTTCGAGACCCGCCTGGGCAAGCAAGACCTCATCTCTACAATAAATCAAAAAAAAAATTAGCCGGG
>CAUYQG010217716.1:0-13505 GCA_963574415.1 Tarsius wallacei
CTATTTCTCTCATATATATATATATTTTTTTGAGTTGGAGTCGCACTCTGTTGCCTAGACTGGAGTGCAGTGGCCGCTCCCAGCCACCGCAGCCTCGACCTGCTGGGCTCCAGCGATCCTTCTGCCTCAGCCTTCTAAGTAGCTGGAACTACAGGCGCACGCTACCACGCCCGGCTAATTTTTGATTTATTGTAGGGATGAGGTCTCGCCAAGTTGCCCAGGCGGGTCTCGAACCCGCGGGCTCAGGCAATCCACTCACCTCAGCCTCCCAAAGGCGTGGGATTACAGGCTGAGCCACCAAGCCCGGCTTATTTCTCTCATGTTAAGCCGAGAGTTAGACAATCCAGAACTAGTTTTGTGGCTTCATTATCTCTCTCAGGACTCAAGTTTCTATCTTTCAGTTCCTCCATCCTTAGCAGGTGAGTTCTAGTTCCAAGGTCACCCTAAGATCCAAGATGGCTTCTGGAGAGCTCTGAATGTCACCAGATTTAGAGGGAAGTAGGAGAAGGCAAAAGATCTCTTCCCCTTCTTTAGTCATCTTATTTTAAGAAGCTTTATTTCTGCTTACATCTCATTGGCTAGCATTTAGTCACATGGCCAACCCCACTGCAAGGCAGGCAGTGCAATGGAATAACATTGAAAGGGAAAAACAGATATTAACTGGCAAACAGTAGTTTGTGTCTTAATCTCAAACCCCTAAATGTTTGAGTAGTCCCATGGTGGCCATTTAGCTCATCCCACACCTGTGGGAAACTAGAGGTTGAATAGCTGTACGCATTTCCTAATTTATGATATTGGGAACAAATTAGGGGATGGAGTCTCCAACCTGTCCAATAGAATGACTCTGGAGAGTTCTCTGATCAGAACTGGGGGATCTGCTTATTCCTACCCATCGAAACCGACTCTAGTTTTAAGGAGTGAGTGCATGTCTGCATCCTTTCTGATTTCCTCCATTCTTTGTGCTCTTTCTCATGGCTGCCTTTCCTCTGTGGATTCTGTGCATTGGTGGTTTCTATAGAAATCACTTTTTAATTTGGGGAATACTCAGAGTAGTGATATCATGCCTTTCTGGGGGGTGAGGGATGAGGGCCTTGTAATGTCTCACTGTTAACCAGGTTGGAGTGCAGTGGCATGCTCACAGCCACCGCAGCCTCGACCTGCTGGGCTCAGGCGATCCTTCCACCTTAGCTTTTCAAGTAGCTGGAACCACAGGCAAGCGCCACCATGCCTGGCTAATTTTTAAAATTTATTGTAGAGACAAGGTCTTGCCAAGTTGCCCAGGCTGGTCTTGAACCCCCAGGCTCAGGCAATTCTCTCACCTCCGGCTCCCAAAGTGTGGGATTACAGGTGTGAGCCACTGCACACAGCACGAACTCAGTTTAGATACTTCTGAGCCTCCCAACTTTGTCAGACTTCCCTCTTGTGGATGGCCCATTGTAGTAGTACTTCTGGTGTGAACATAGAGAGAGATACTCCCCAGCCCTCCTTCCCCCTCTCCCAGTCACCAAGAGCTCTTCCATACACTCATTTCTAGGCCAGAGAGGTTGTCCTTAATCAATGACTGACCTATACAAAGCCTTCATGTATATCTGTTCTCACTCATTCTCTCAAATGAATGGGGATGTGGGAGCGACACCTCAGCTTTATCAGTGAATCTTCTACCAACTCAATGGGAAGGGTGTTTGCTCAGGCCCTCAGGATCCTCTCAGGCCCACCGCTCTCAGTCACTCTCCTCTTCCTCCCTTTCCAGACAGCCCCCACCCAAGTCTGTTGTATCCTAGGTACTTCTCTGTTCACACCCCAGGGCCCTCCTCTCCTCTGTCCCTGATGTATACTCAGGCATGACTTGGGGGTCAGTATTTTTCTTGAGCTGACACTCTTGGTGCCCTGTCCTTTGGGTGTCCCTGACAAGTGGGAGCCATCTATGTTATTCTCCTCAACCCTATTCTCTTTAGACACTTCCTCTGTGGGCAAAAGCATCCATTTCTAGGACATTAACTGCTACTTCAGTTGATGAATCCAACTCTTCACCTCCAGGCAGATTCTATTCGCTTGTGCAGGACCATGGAGAGAGCCAAGTGAACTTCGGGTCCAGCACCACAGACAGTTCCAAGACATGTACCTATTGATTGAGAATCTTTGTGGAGCCTTTTTATCTGACATGAACAAAGGCAGGTCTGCATTTTATGGGGCCTGAAACTCATATGAGGCCTGAAACTCATATAATTTGGGGAGTCCTCTTTAATACAAAACTGAAAATATTTACATTCAAGGCTAGGTATAAAAATGAGGGGGTATCACCGGGTTTGGTGGCTCAGCCTGTAATCCTGCACTTTGGGAGGCTGAGGTGAGTGGATTGCCTGAGCCCGCGGGTTCGAGACCCACCTGGGCAACTTGGCGAGACCTCATCTCTACAATAAGTCAAAAAAAATTTAGCCGGGCGTGGTAGCGCGCACCTGTAGTTCCAGCTACTTGGAAGGCTGAGGCAGAAGGATCACCGGAGCCCAGCAGGTCGAGGCTGCGGTGACCAGGAGCGGCCACTGCACTCCAGTCTGGGAGACAGAGTGAGACTCCAACTCAAAAAAAAAAAAAATTAGGGTTATCTTTTGAATGAGAAAAATTGCCAACTATCATAAACATTACATGATCCAGAAAAACAACATATTTGGAATAATTACTCTGTTACCTTTTGTCTACTTTCTTTGGCCACATTTTCTTTCCTTCTTTCTCTTCCTATCTCTATCTCTCTCTTTTTCTTTCTTTCTTTCATCAGTCTCACTCTGTCGGCCAGGCTGGAGTGCAGTGGCAAGATTATAGCCACCACAGCCTCAACCTGTTGGGCTCAAGCGATCCTGTCTCGGCCTTTCAAGTAGCTGGAACTGTAGGTATGCACCACCACACCTGACTAATTTTTTAATTTATTGTAGAGACGAGGTCTCACCAAGTTGCCCAGACTAGTCAATCCTCTTGCCTCCACCTCCCAAAGTGCTGGGATTACAAGCATGAGCCACTGCATCTGACTTGGGTTGCATACTTTTTTGATCATCTCTTTATTGGACAATAATTTTCATATAGTTTTCTACACATATAATTGGAATTGAATTTAGTCACGATTAATCAAAATGTTTTTTAAAATTATTGAACATTTAGACTTGGCACCAATGAGAACAGACTCTGCCAATTAAAATTTTACACACCTGATTAGAATATTTTTTTTTCACAGACTGCCATCTGGCTCCATGCATGTCCAACTTTGTCTCTCCAGCGCTACTCACACTGCCAAGTACTGTAGGATGTTTACACATTATGATACAATCTTTGGCCCTCTCTCTACCTTTGTATATAATGCTAAGTGGACAATCAGAGTATTCTTGAGTGGATATTAACAATATAACTATATAATGAAGAAGCAACAGCATGGGACTCATATGTAACACACTGAACACAAATTAAATGTCTCTCTAGCTCAACTTCCCCTTGGCTGGATCCCCAAAGTGTTCATGGCAGTTCAACACTACCCAGTATGTGAGAAGGTGTGATAGAGAAGTTAGTGTGGAGAGAGACTGCATGCTTAACCAATTTGAAGCAAATACCTTAATTGTTCAAATTTACCAAAAACATAAGGGTGTGGATATATAACATGTTTTTATTTGGATCAGAGAATAAAGGGGTGTGTGTGTAGTATGTATGTATGTGTATGTATATATATAAATTTTTTTTTTTTTTGAGTTGGAGTCTCACTCCGTCACCCAGACTGGAGTGCAGTGGCTTGCTCACAGCCACCACAGCATGCTCATGGCCACCACAGCCTCGACCTGCCGGACTCCAGCAGTCGTTCCACCTTAGCCTTCCAAGTAGCTGGAACTACAGACACACGCTACCATGCCTGGCTAAGGGTTATTTTATTTAGAGACGAGGTCTTGCCAAGTTGCCTGGTCTGGTCTCGAACCTGTGGGCTCAGGCAATCCACCCGCCTCGGCGTCCCAAAGTGCTGGGATTACAGGCTGAGCCACTGAGCCCGGCCAGGTACATATTGAATATAAGTTTGTAAATGCATGAGTCAAAAAGATACAAAATAAGCAAGTAGAATGATTGCTCTCCATAGGGAACTGAATGGCCAGGGACAAAGGAGGGGAGCACTTTTTTTAAAACTCTTTTATACCTTTGTGTGAATGATCTGTTTAAAGAAACCATTGCACGGTCGTCTCAGAATCAAACCTCTACACTGATTAGTTCTAAAAAATCAGATCATGTATACCTTTCTTGGTAAAATAAACACAATTGAGAGGTTATCAACTAAAAAAAAAAAAGTCATTATAGTAAAGTATTTGAATGCCTGAACATTGAATGTTCAGCTTGGTGACCAGGTGAGTAAATGACCTTGAATTGTCTCAATTGGTGCTATAGACTGAGTATTTTGTCCTCATGAATGGGATTAGTACTCTAGTAAAAGAGATTCCAGAGAACTCCCTCCCTCCTTCAGCCATGTAAGAACCAGCCAGAAGACAGCAGTCTATACATTAGTAAGCAGGTCTTCACCAGACACAGAATCTGCCCCCATCTTGATCTTGGACTTCCCAGACACCAGAGCGGTAAGAACTACATTTCTGTTGTTTAGAAGCCACTCAGTTTACAATATGATGCTATAGTAGTCCAAGCAGACTAAGACAATTGGTCTTTTCCGTTTCTAAACTTTAAGGTGAGCACAGTATCTGAAATGTTGGAAGGCAAACACTTCAACAGTAACATTCCTCTGTAATCGCTGCTGATCTGAGTAGGTATCAGGAATTTTACCCTTCTAAAATTGTGTGATATGCACAAGTGGAAAAGGTAGCTCTGGGGAGGAGGAAATATACCTCAGAAATATACCCCAGAAAGAAGACTGGGAAAGATAGAAAGTTTTTTAAACACCAAGGGATATTAAGAGGGTGCTAGTTGAATAGCCTGTAATTTATTAGTCAGGTAATGCCAGCAGTTGTGGGCATAAGATTGTGAGCATTAGAAAAATTGAAAAAGGTCTAGAATAGCTGGTATAAGGAATGTGGTCCTAACCATTCAGAAGGCACAATAGATTTGCTGAGCAGCAATGAAAGCTTAGCTGAGATTAGTTAGCATTAATTACAGTTAAAAAGCCATTGATTTTATTATCTATTACAGACTGCAGGTTTTCAAAAGGTCCAAGGGATTTTATTTTTAAAATGCAATTAGCTAACTTTCCTATAAAAATGTTTAGTCCACAAATATGAATTGTAAGCCCATTAGAGCCAAAATAATGTTTTTTTCCTGAAGCAAACTTGGTGTGTCTCTAGGACATGGCCTTAGAATACTGGTCATAGTTCCCAATATGAAGATATGGTTGAGAATTTCATTACATGTCGTCTTCTTTTATTATCAGAACTATTTTTCCCGTGCATTATTTTCCCTCCTGTAGATGTTGCACATTGCGAAACTGATTGGACCCATTTTCAAGTCAGCTAAAAGTTGAGGGGAAAATATGTTTGGATTCACTACATGTTAAGGAATAGTTTGGTCTCGTTTCTGCTTCTACTTTATAACTCTACCCTTGCTCCTCCTCCTTTATTATCTTGTTTCATTTTACATATCCTAAAAGGCTTTAAATCTTTTTGGAACAAGAATGTATAAATATTAAACATACAAATACTTAAAGTACTTCAAGTACCTTAATACTTGAGATAATTATTAAATGAAATGCATGTCTCAGCCGGGCTTGGTGGCTCAGCCTGTAATCCCGCGCTCTGGGAGGCTGAGGTGAGTGGACTGCCTGAGCCCGCGGGTTCGAGACCTGCCTGGGCAACTTGGCGAGACTTCATCTCTACAATAAATCAAAAAAAAAAAAAAAAATTAGCCGGGCGTGGTAGCGCGCGCCTGTAGTTCCAGCTACTTGGAATGCTGAGGCAGAAGGATCACCTGAGCCCAGCAGGTCGAGGCTGTGGTGGCCGGGAGCGGCCACTACACTCCAGTCTGGGCGACAGAGTGAGACTCCAACTCAAAAAAAAAAAAAAAATGTTGGGTATGTGACAAGTTTTAAGTACCACGAATCATTACAGACCAAAACAACCATTCTTTCCCCCTTACTGCTTCAAACTATTGTGGCCAAATAAAAGCTCCTAGACTTACCAAAATAATAAAAACGCCTTAAGTGTTATACCTGTCATGAATTTAATGGAATCACAAGTAGGAGCCTATCACAATATAAAGCCTAAACATACTGAAAACATACACAATGTTTTACAATAAGTACACTTCGAGGTCCCATTAGCTGGGGTCAGTCCCACTTGGGAAGTATTTGGCAGGAGTGAAGAAAAGAGTGACAACTGCTTAGTCCCACTGGATCTTTCGCTCCTCTTCGGGAAGAATACTCCAGTTTGGGGAGGCCTCATCCCTGGCCAGCCAGTTGAAATCGTCAACATCGTTCCAGTTATTTTTGCTCCTATCTAAACCAGACCCCTCGAAGTCCTTGTCGATGCCTGGGTAGCTCCAGGTGTAAGGGGCAAACTGGATCCCATTGCAGTCCTCCACGATGGCCCTGCTGATCACCTGCAGGAAGATGCGGGTGTCTTTCGTGCTGTGTATGCGGAGCTGTTGGCAGGCCACGGCCAGCACGCAGTCACCGCAGTCTTCCAGGAACACAGAGGTGGACACTGGGCCGCAGAGCAGCTTGCATCTGCGGGCCTTGGTCAGCCGCAGGGTGTTGGGATTGCCATATAGTTTGATCGTGCAGTCGCTCAGATCCGTCAAAAGGACGTCGCGTTGGTACAGCTCGTCGGCTTTCTTCTCCAAGACCTGGGACTCGAGGTTGGAGAAGCCGCAGACCCAGCTGGAGCTGAAGCCTCCCTCCTCCTTCCCGGGCAGCGGGGAGGCCTGGATGCCTGCAGCTGCTGGGGCACCAGGATCCGCGCCTACTTCGGCAGACGAAGCGGCAGCCTTTCTCCGGGTCTTGAAAGCGAAACGCTTCTTGGGCTGCAGCTCCCGGCGCCGCTCGGCCAGGGCCGCCTGCAGCCGCGCCAGCACCTCTTGTCCCTGCCTCAGGTCATAGGCGGCTAGGAACAAAACCGAGTCGTTGAGAAGTTTCTGCAGCCCCTGGAGCCGAGAGGCCGCCTCCTCCAGCCGCTCGAATGACTCCCCGCCCTCCAAAAGCTCTTCCACGGCGGCTCGCTCCCGAGCGAAGGCGGCGGCGAAAAAGTCGCTGTTCTCTTCCTCCACCTCCCGGTTCTGCCGCTTTTGCTTACGCCTTTCCACCTCCAGTTGCCGCTCTTGTTCACGTCTCTGAAGCCGCTCGGGCACCAGGCTCAGGTCCCGCTGGGACCCCATGTCTCCGTTCCTCACAGAGCCGGAGGAGTAACTGGCAGCCTCCATTTTGACTTCAAGCTTCCTCTCTCCAGCCTTCCTTCCTCCGGGCGCGCCCTCCATGAGGCCTCCCACCAACGCGCCCCGTGATTGGCCAGTCTCGATGACGTCATACCCAGGGCTTATTTTCTTCGCCTATTGGTTCCTCTGCGTCGGAGGGGGCGGGGCCGACTGACTAGGTGGGTGGAGAGACAAAGGTCCTTGTGGATGGGTGGGGTGGGAGGCAGGCGGGGGAAGCTTTTTTTTTCTCTTAAAGGGGCAGGACTTATATCCGGGATTGTGGGGTGAGTTGCAGCAGCGGCAGCTGCACATGTGGGTTTGTTTATAAGAACAAGGTTAGAAACTCGCAGGCCTCCCCCTCCCCCCAGCTCCTCCCTACTACCCCCTAGCAGGCTGGAGATCCGCTACTGGGGTGGGTGGGTGGGAGGAATGTGTGCGTGTGGTGGGCTGGGGGGACAGGTAGTGGTGAGAAAGATGGAGGGGGGGGGAATATTGCACCGCCCGGCCCGCGCCGGAGGAAGCAGCAGCTGGAACAGCTGGCTAGGGAGCCTTTTGCATGCCTCTGATTTTTTCTTTTCCCTTCCACTACCCCTTTCTCCTACCCATTCCTGCCGCCCCATAACCCTCACCCTTTCCGCCCCCTCCTTCCCCCATCCACTGCAGTTCGGCGCCGCCTGGGGGCTCCAGGGTCCCCGCAGGCAGTTACTGGGGTGGGAGAAGGCGAGGGCCACCACGATGGGAGAAACTGGGTTCCTCTCCGCAATCAGGTTCGAGGTGCCCTGGGGGAGTCTAAAAACAGAGTACTATTTTTTTGGCCAATTGCTGCCGTCGGAGGGGTGGGGGCGGGGGAGGGTAAGATTCCACACCCCCTTTCTCTTCTTCCCTTGCCCTCCCCCCTCTTCATCCCGGCCACTCCCTCTACAGCTGGGCGCCGCTGTCCGCGATGGGGTGAGACCCCAGCACGGAGCTCCTCGGCTCTCTGTAGGGCCGCGGGTCTTTGGGAAAGCGTTGGGGGAAACGGTACATTATTTCTAGAGATGGTGGGAGGGATTTGCTACCGGAAGTGAATGGCCTAGCCTAAAGTCGGGACCAACCCAGGGTGTGGGTGGGCAGCCAAGACCGCGCAGTCACTGATAAAAACCCCAAGCAGCCGGCTGGGCGAGAACCCGGGACGCAGGGCTCCTGCGGGACGCAGGGCTCCTGCGCGCCGCAGCCTTGCGTGTTTCATTTGGCCCCGCGGAGCTCCTGGACTCTGCCCGCCCTTCCAGCCCTCGGTTTCACTCTTATCTACCCCGTTTCCTGCCTCCATCGTTTTGTAGTTGGGGTATTTAAACTGCCCAGAAAACTTGAAATTCTGCCGATCTATGTAGAGAAAGATGGGAGGAAACGAGAGCTATCAAATTAAATCTGAATGAAAACTGAGCTCCAGTTTTCGCGCCCCTCCCCCACCTTCCCATTTGAAACAAACCAAAACAGACACACACACAAATTCGCGGGTTGAACAGAGTATTTATCTGCTAAGAGTTAGCACAGGTCACACCACGTGGCAAATTCCGCGCGCGGGCTGGGGGAAGGGGCAGGGAGAGAGGCTAGTCTTACATGTTTGTGTGTTATGTGGGTGCACCCGACGGAAAGGGGGTGCCGGAAAACAACAGTGATTATTCTTGTAGTATACATCGTTTTCACTAGTTTTGTTTTATGGGCAAAGAAGGTAAGGCTTTTGGTTTTGCTTTTTTTTTTTTTTTCTCCCAAAAGGCAAGTTTATTTCTCAAACTATGAGTCTAAGACTGGTGAGTGAAATATAGCTGGTTATCTTGTCCAAATCATGCAGAGCAATGCGATAACTGCTTTATTTTATGAAATGCTGATTTAACCAAAAAAAGTTTAAGAAGACTTATTTTGCTATGGGGAAGGGAAAAAAACTGACCTGCTTCTCTTAAGTTTTTAAGCAGTTGATACTGTCCCACTCAAATAGGAAAGTTTGTAGCCAAAGAAAGTTTATTGGACTTAGGAGTTGCACCTGGAGTGAGATAACATTTGTGTATTAGGCATGGTGAATCTATGGGTGTTGTAAGTGTTGGCTGTATCCCAAGTGGAATTGAATGTCATTAGCTGCCCACCAACAGGTTTTTGCATAGAGTCCAGTAGACTTTGGAAGTTTCTGAGTGTTTGAAGTTGGCTAGTTCAAACTTTTAAGAGAAGGAAGCAGTAAAGGACAAAACTTGGCAGGTCACCCAGTTGACCCAGTGTGTTGGAGGCAGTTTCAAAGATTGATGTGAGGCATGAGTGGGAGTGGACGGGGGTGAGTGGTATGGTCATTGTGAAGCATTGACCTGGCAGTTCTTCACAGCCCCCAGCATAGCTGCAGGCCAAGATAGATGGTCAAGACATGGACATAAAGCTAAAGCTATGTTTCTGAGCTCTAGTACGGTAGGAAGGCTGTGAAACTGCTGGCATTGTTACACTGTGTTTGCATCCTCTCTGACATTTGAGGGCAGTGGATTCAGCTTGCATCCTTGAAATGGAGCCCAGTGGGTCAGAGGTAAGTGCCTGTACTGATGGAAGGAAAGAGGGGGATGCATTACAGGGGAAGTGTGCCAAAAGGCAGGCAGCTGTGAGTTCTGCATCTTACTTTCAATAATACCTCAAAGGATTTGTGAATCAAAGGACCGCTTTCTTGTAAACATCTTGAAAAAGGAAAGAATTCTAAGGTGTTATGGGCTTTAACATTTAACAACAATTTAGATACTTTATGATTCTATTTCTTGGTTAGATTTAGTTTCTTTAACTTTTTGAGAATTTCTAGCATACATTAAATGGAGTCAGTGTTCCAAGGACCCATATACTCATGACCCAGCTTCAGCAATTACCAACTAATTTTAATTGAAAAAAACCAGGCACAGAAAGACAAATATTACATGTTCTCACTCATGTAGGAGCTAAAAAAAACTAATCTCATGGAGATGGAGAATAGAATGATAGTTACCAGAGCTAAGAAGGGGAGTAGGTGTGAAAACAGGGTGGTTAAAGGGTATAAACATACAGTTACCTAGAAAGAATAAGTTCTAGTGTTCAATAGTACAGTCGGGTGACTAGAGTTAACAGTAATTTATTGTATTATTCAGAATAGCTAGGAGAGAAGAATTGAAATGTTCCCAACACAAAGAAATGATCAATGTTTGAGATAATGGAATATCTTAAATACCCTGATTTGATCATTACACATTGTATGCATGTATCAAAATATCACATGTATCATAAATATGTACAGTTATGCATCAAAAATAATAAATTTTAAAAATTGCTAACTGACAATCTTGTTTCTTCTAAAACCCTAGTCACTTCCCTGTCCCACCCACACATTTTTTGGCAGATCCCAGACATTGTATTATTTCATATTTCACAATCTATAAATATTTCAGTATATAGCTCTAAAAAATTATTACCCGTACTTCCCCTTTAAAACATAATCACATTGTCATCATCACACTCCAAAAGAGCATAGAAAATTTTTCCTTAACACCATGAGATTTCCAATCCATTTCACATCTCTGATTATACTGTAATTTCCTTTTTTAAAAGTTATTTTATTTGAATAAGGATCCAAACAAGCTCCATACAATGTGTCTAGTTGTTGTGTCTTTTAAATCACTTTTAATGTGTGGGTTCCTTCTTCCGATTGTTTGGTTGAAGAAACTTGATAATTTGTGTAGTAGAGTTTTCTGCAGTTTGGATTTTGCTGGTTGCACCCCTACACATTGTTAAAATTTAAATGTTTGTTGTATCTATTTGATCTTTTAATGTACAAAGGGAGTCTCATGATTATAATTATATCCCAAGAAATAAATAACCAAGTAATGAAAGCATTTAGGCAAAGTAAAACAGTTTTCGGGTATGGTTATACAGCAAGGAATAAGGCCTTTGGTGTTCTGTGGGGTTTTTCAGAGACCCTGTGCAGGTGGAAGATGCCAGCCACACCTAGGCAAATAAAGCAGATCCAGGCCCTGTTTTCTAGTAGTTCAGTGCCAAGGAGGCATCACCTATTCATCTTTCAGCAAGCATTGAATATATATGGATGTAAAGCATTCCATAAAGAGCCCTATATATCAAAGATCAAATGCTAGGCAAATCTTCCTACCTTGGCCGCTGACTTTTCTGGCACAAAGGCAGTGAAAGATGACAGCTGTGAAGGCATGTCCTGTTGTTGGGAAGCTGGACAAGAGCACAGCCTCTTCCTTCCGCCTTTGCCCCTGCCTCTCTCCTCCCCTCAACACCCTTTACTTTCTGGAACTTTTTTCATCATTTCACGCTGATGTCTGGTGCAGAGGCTGGCACCTGTTTATTTATCTAAACATCTGTTTATTAAGCACCAGCTGTGTCCAGCACTAAGCCAGGGAGGCCCTAAGACTGCCAAGATGGGTAAAGACAGTCATAGTCTCTCTCCTCCTTAAGGAGGCCTAATCTAGGCAGATAATCACACAAGCATGTAGAATTCTAATAGTGACAAGGGATAATCACTATAAAAGAAAGAGGTATGGGGAGTCCACTAGTAAGGAGTTAACCTTGTTGGGAAGGTCACCGAAGGCTTGAAAGAGGCTGAGCTGAAGCTGGAAGGATGAGTAGGAATTAACAAGGAATAGTCCAGTGAACATCGTGGAAAGTATCCTCTAGATGTGTAGGCTTCTGGGGGTCACTGATGACAGTGAAGAGCTGTGTCAGGTGTACAGGCTGCAGGGGTAAGAGGTAAGGGATAGGAGCTGGGGAACAGAACTAAGGACAAATTCAGATTGACTCTGGAGAAGTTTGACTGGAAAGGGAAAGTGGGAGTAACTAGGGGATGTTTTTGTTTTGTTTTCCAGAGAGACTTAAGCATGTCTAAAGGCCAATGGGAAGGATCCAAATGAGAGGACAGTTTCAGCAGAGGAGAGAGAAGACATAAAGTATATACTATTAGGGTCCTGGCAAGGTTGGAGGGAATGGGACCCAAAACACAGGTGCAAGGACCAGCCATAGATAGGAGGCTGCAATGCTGTTTGATATCAACCCATAGTAACAGATGTGTCATAACTGAGACAGAAGTTTTAAGAAACTGTAAATATTCTTACTATGTGCGATAGACTCTATCATCTATTCTAGTTATTGCATTAAAATGCTGATCAAGACCCCTCTAAATTAAGCTACAATTTAAAAATGCTGCATCCACATTTTTTTGTGTCAGAAAGAGAGTGCAGCTGTAGGAAAATGTGCCTGGTAATTCACAGATGAGTCTGATGGTTTCTGTGTTCTCTATAAAGTGGACAGTGAGAGTCCTTCTGGGTTTGGGGTAGACTGATGTGTTGGGGGTGGGGGAATCTGAAAAGTGCAGAAGGTTTGAAAGTCCTGTGGGAAGAGGGAGAGTATGTTGCCCAGAGAAGTGGGGCTGGGTGGTGTCGATGTTAAGCAAAGACTTGGAGAATGAAGGAGGGAATGAATGATAACCTCCCTGAGGACTATTTAGGCCAGAGACCGGCTCAAGGAAAGGAGATGGGGTTTGGGGCAGGCCAGAAGAGAAGAACTCATGTTGGTAGCCTCCCCCTCAGAGAGTGGGGAATTCCTGTGATGTGGCTTCTCCCAAGAGTCAGGAGCTTAACTCCTGCAGCCGCTCATGCATTCCCTATACAATGCTTCAGAAGCTGACATTGGTGTCCCTAAGGCCCTCACTGCCTATCAGCAGATGACCTTACCTATTCTTCACAGAAAAAGGGCTGCCAGGTCTGACCCCCACTTGCCCACATCTCACTTTTATCCGTGAAGACCCGCTTCTTTGTCTCACTCAGGGCAAAGCTCCCCACCAACGTTCTCTGTCCCCTTCCTTCCATTGCCTGGGACCTTGAGCCACCAGCCAACTTCCCTTTCTTTAAGATCTTTGAATCGGCCGGGCTCCGTGGCTCAGCCTGTAATCCCAGCGCTTTGGGAGGCTGAGGTGAGTGGATTGCCTGAGCCCGCGGGTTCGAGGTCCGCCTGGGCAACTTGGCGAGACCTCATCTCTACAATAAATAAAAAATTAGCTGGGCGTGGTAGCACGTGCCTGTAGTTCCAGCTACTTGGAAGGCTGAGGCGGAAGGATCGCCGGAGCCCAGCAGGTCGAGGCTGCGGTG
>CAUYQG010217717.1:0-10677 GCA_963574415.1 Tarsius wallacei
TTCCAAAATACGATGGTGGGACAGACATAGGATAGACACTCGCATTCTAAAAGGGAGAAACTGGAAAGAAGGAAGGGGTGATGAGTTCTTAGTAAGTCAAAAACTTTGCAAGGCAAACTCCATTAGATCTTAAAGTTTGAGCCGGGCTCGGTGGCTCAGCCTGTAATCCCGCGCCTTGGGAGGCTGAGGTGAGTGGATTGCCTGAGCCCGCGGGTTCGAGACCCACCTGGGCAACTTGGTGAGACCTCATCTCTACAATAAATAAAAAATTAGCCGGGTGTGGTAGCGCGCGCCTGTATTTCCAGCTACTTGGAAGGCTGAGGCGGAAGGATCGCCGGAGTCCAGCAGGTCGAGGCTGCGGTGGCCGGGAGCGGCCACTGCACTCCAGTCTGGGCGACATCGTGCGACTCCAACTCAAAAAAAAAAAAAAAAAAGGTATAGACAAATATATGATACTATTTAATTTACATGGAAATTTTCTAAATTTTAAGCCATAAACTATTATTAGTGGTTTCTGTGAGAAGGTTTTCAACCACGCTCAAATTTTAATTTATTTATACTTCAAAGATAAAAATGAATCTACCACAAGTTAACTTGCTATTTACTCTTATGGAAATAAAGAAAAAACCAGCACAAATCTCAACACTGAAAAGTCTTAAAATGCACAGAACTTCAGACTACAAGTTTTTTTATTTATAACAGATTTTATTGCACAATCCTTTAAAAATGAAGCTCTATTAATGTGTATTTGTTTATTTACTAGCAATAAACTTCTAATATAAAAGAAAAAATGCATTTTTCCTTTATCTTCGAAACATGATAACTTGAATTTTAAAGTGTATTTCCTACCCAAATGTCAAAGGATACTACTAGCACAGAAGAAATTCTTATAAAGGAATAGCAGTGGCACGCTCACAGATACTCCAGCGTCAACCTGCTGGGCTCCGGCAATCCGTCACCACAGCCTTCCAAGTGGCTGGAACTACAGGCATGTGCTACCGTGCCTGGCTAATTTTTGATTTATGGTATAGATGAGGTCTCACCAAGTTGCCCAGGCTGGTCTTGAACGCGCAGAGCCCAGAAGGTCAACACTGGAGTAGCTGTGAGCGTGCATGCCACTGTACTCCAGCCTGGGCAAAGGAGTGAGACTCCAACTCAAAAAAAAATAGTTTTAAGTTACAAAATAACACACAAAATAGAAAGAAATGATTTTTTAAATCTCATCATCTCAACATTTACAAAATAAAAACAGATTACAGCTCCACTAGTTGCTGTCAAAACAAAAACCAAATCGAACAAAGACTGCAGTTGTGAAAATGCAACTGGGTATAAAGGACTTTACTACAAATGTCTCAAAAGTCCACAAGATGGTGACATTTCATACAAAATTAACACATGATCAAAAGCACTGCAGGATATTCCCCAGGAGTTTGAGATGCTTCAAACTTTGTAGTAAGAGAATGTTGCTAAACATTAAAAATCAGAAAATTGCTGACAATAAAGACGAGATTATATTAAAAGCAGGAAAGCAATTCAGAGAAAAAAATGCTTCCACCTTTCAGTCAACAAGTTCCTTCATCACTGACCTTGCCTACAGGGAATTTATTTGAGATTCCATTATATAAGAAGAATGAAAATAATGACAAATTTTGAGGGAGGGTATCATGAGATTCTTTCAAGTATATAATCATTTTAGGCCCTCAATAAATATCTGCTTAACTATCAAACTGCTATCAGGTATTTAAAATAAAGTACTTATTTGGTTCTCCAAAAAATTATAAAAGAAAAGTTTCTATATCCTAATTTTATAGGTGATGAAACTAAATCAAGAATCTTGCTAAATTGTTAAACACAGAAGTATCATAAGATTCAGCAATCCCACTCCTAAGTTTACACCCAAGAAAAATGAAAATATATATCCACATAAAAGCTTGTACATGAATGTTCACAGCAGCATTATCTTTAATAGCCAAAAAATAGAAACAATCCATCAACTCCATGAATGGGTAAATAAAATGTGGTATAGTCATATGAAGAAATATAAGGGGGAACCCACAAAACTGAAAATATCTTTTGGAGGGCAAGCCCCTTATAGTACACTCAAAATTTGTGCATCACGATCTAATGGTCAACCAAAGTTTTTATCTGTAAGTTTTGAGAAGGCTGTGTCATGATTTGCAGAAGAAATGTCCCAAGTTGTTGTAAGCAGGTGACTGGTTCTTCCACTCTGACAATGCACCTGCCCACCTGCACTGACTGTTTAGCAGTTGGTATTTTTTTGGTTTTTTTTTTAGTTGAAGTGTCACTCTGACACACAGGCTAGAGTGCAGTGGCACACTCACAGCCACTGCAGCCTCCACCTGCTGGGTTCAGGTGATCCTTCTGCCTCAGCCTTCCAAGTAGCTGGAACTACAGGCGTGCACCATCACATCCGGCTAATTTTTTTATTTATTGTAGAGATGAGGTCGCGTCGAGTTGCCCAGGCTGATCTCAAACCCCTGGGCTCAGGCAATCCTCTCGCCTCAGCCTCCCAAAGTGCTGGGATTACAGGCTTGAGCCACCGCAACAGGCCTGTTTAGCAGTTTTTGACCAAATATGGCATGACCCCTGAGCCCCACCCTCCCTGTGCACCTGATCTCACCCTGAGTGACTTTTTTGTTTGTTTCCCTGGATGAAAAAAGTCCTCAAAGGGAAAACATTTGGCCAATGTGGAAGAGGTGATACAAAAAATGGCTAAGCGCTAAAAGGCATCAAAACTGATGAGTTCAAAAACTGTTTTGAGCAGTGAAAAAAAGTGTCTCAGTTGGTGTATTGCATCAAACATAGATTACTTTGAAGCTTAAACATGGAAGAATAAATACACAATTTTTTATAAATAAATGATGTTTTTGGACAACCCCCACGGGTTCCCTCCCACTTTGAAAGCTTTTCTGTCTTCTCAATAAATCCTGCTTTCAAAAAAAAATTATGTTTTTTGGGGGTCCCTCCTCATATTATTCAGCAAGAATAATAGGAAATGAAGAACTAATGCATGACATAACATGGATGAACCTTAAAAACATAATGCTAAATAAAAGAAGTCAGTCACAGAGGACCACATCCTGTATGATTCCATTCCATGAAAAGTCCAGAATAGGGAACTCCATAAAGACAGAAAGTAGACCCGTGGATACCTAGGACTGAAAGGATGAGGAAACCAGGTGGTGATGGGTATGGAATTTCTTTTTAGGGTATTGAAAATGTTCTAAAACTGACCGTGGTAATGAATGCACAACTCTGTGAATATGCTAAAAGTCATTGAAACGTATGCTTTAAATGGGTAAACCTGTGTGAATGTGAGTTATATTTCAATAAAGCTGGGTTTTTAAAAAGTTTTCTAATGAATTAAGGTAGGTTGGGGAAAGAGTAAATTAGCTATGCGTTCAGTTTGTAATTCAGCATCAGATATGGATTAGACTCTACATTTATTCATTCCTTCTTCCTCACTTTCCCTCCTCCTTCAAAAAATAAAAATGGTTAATTTTCATTGTATGGTAAAATGGAAATACACAGAGGAGGTTCATTTCTAGCATATAGTCAGATCAGGTGGCAAGCACAACTTGATCATTAGAGTAGATTTCACGAAGTGGACAGGTGTAGGCAGGAGTTTCTCAGAATAAAACCCAAAAATATTCAGCGAGTTGCAATGTAGACTCAAAGGGCTGAGATAAAAGACTCCTCTGTTTTTAAAAATGTGGTAGAAAACACATTACATAAAATTTATCATCTGAACCATTTTTAAGTATGAAATTCAACCGTGTTAAGTATATTCACGTTGTGTGTAACAGGTCTCCAGAACTTTTTCATCTTGGAAAACGGAAACTCTATACCCACTGCCCGACTTCCCACTTTTTGTCTCCCGAGTCCTGGTAACCACCATTCTGTTTTCTGTTCTGTTAGTCTGACTAGATTCGATATTTCACATAAGTGGAACCACACAGAATTTGTCTTTTTGTGACCAGGTTATTTCACTTAGCATAATGTCCTCAAGGTTTACCTGTGCTGTAGCATGTGGCAAGATTTTCTTTGTTTTAAAGACTGAATAACATTCCATGGTGTGTGTGTGTGTGTGTGTGTGTGTGTGTTTGTTACATTTTGTTGATCCATTCATAGACGTTTGGGTTGCCTCTGTGTTTTTGCTATTGTGAATAATATAATAAAAAAGAACTCCTCTGTTACTCCTCTATTCTACTTTCTTTTTATTATTAAGATTCCAAGGGAACAACAAAGAATTAAGTGTAAACAAACACCTATTAAGATAAAGCAGCATTCCCTAAGATGTCTTTCAAAAAATATCCACATGTGTTTGAGAAAAGAAAGACCTCAAAATTACAAAAGTTTAGGAAAAACTGAGGGAAAAGAGGTAAATGGGTTTTTCGACTGCAGGACTTCTCAGAGTCTTCAATCTTTCTGTGTGCACTGTGAATCCCTCAGAGACCATACTGCAAGTTTTCCCTAAACTTACCTGGGGGAGTCCAGTATCCACTGAACACTGAACTGAAAGTTGACCTCTTTTGAATACTACATTGAATAGCCATATGTGTAAAACACACTGATATTACTATAACTGTGATGGGTTGACATCTGTTTCTTTCATTCTTATATATTATTAGGCCTGAAAGGAGCCCTGGCCATAGAGTCAACAATAATAGTATCATTCTGCTGATTGAAAAAAAATATACAAATCCAAAATTCAGATTCAAATATACTAAAGGTCATGACATCTTTACCTTTGGAATGTCTACAAGTAAAGTTATGTTCATATAACAAATGCATTATAGCCAGAAATAGAATATATCAGAAATCATTTAAGAAATAAGTCTCCCCTGTAGAACTGAGATCAGGAAAGCATCCAATGCTCTGATTTTACTTCTACAAAATAATACAAGGGGAATTGTAATGGCAGCCTCATGCCACCAAAATAAGCTCAAATTAGTACAGAAATAACTGTAGTTCTCGAAACTAGGTAAACTAGGATCATGCAATTCTAAACCATGAAAATTAACAAAGCTATTAGTAAACGTATAACTTACTGCTATAATCTGATCTCCAATTTGAATTCTTCCATCGTGTTCAACAGCACTGCTTTTTGTAATGCTCTTCACAAAGATTCCCGAGGGTTCTAAGATTAGAAATAGATTATTTTTCACTATCTATAAAGCACATTCAAAGACTACCCATTCCCCAAATAGAAAACCCTAATTTTGAATAAATTTTGAATCATCACGCCACACAAACAAAACCTCTAGTAGAAACTCAGGCTAGGGAAAAAGACAAGTGTTTTATCTGTCTTAAATACAGTATCGGAGTCACCTACGCTAAATAATTGCTAAGGAAGTTTTCAACCTTTTCACACAAAAATGTGAAAATATGCAATGTCTACTCAATAGTTTATAAAATATAGACATTAGAAACAACTGCACATTTTTAAAAAATTTAATGTTTAAAATTACCTAATTTTTTATCTCCAATGTAACCAGCGATGGTAATTCCTAATCCTTGGACATTTTTAGTGAGCTCCACATCAAATGTCTCACTTTCTTCACTTTTCTGAGTGGAAGCATCAACCTAAAATAGAATCATTAAAAACACAGGGAAATAAACATGTACATAAACAAGGTAAGCTCAAAGAAGCCACAGCCTTAACTTAGGAATAATATAGCATGATGCGATGCCAGAGAACTCTGCTAGAGACTTACAGCAGAGATTATTCCTTCAATCCTGACAACATGGACTGAACACGAACACATTTTTCCTCAGAAAGAAATGTCAGGAAGGACACTGAACTACTTCTTATGAGATACACTACTGTTTGTGTATATTAAATTTTAAAAATCAAGTCGTTTCTTATCAACAAATTCTATTTTCAGAGATGGCTCATCTTCATAGGAAGCCAAGATGTAGCATAGTTGAAAAAGCGCACATTTTGAATTCAGATCAACAAGCTCAAAAGTAGCTTTGTCACTTAATCTAGAAAGAACTATCACTTTGCCCAACTGTCTAACAGGAAAATAACAAGCAGTCTAGCTACGATGTATTGAGCAGCTTCTATGTAACAGACACTTGACATGTCTTATTTCAATATTCCTGATAGTCGGTCTATGAGGTAGATAAAATTATTATATCAATTTCTCTCCAGGACTGAGGAACATGATCTTTTCCAAAAACAAAAAGCTAGCAATCTAGTAAAAGCAGAATTTAAATCCAAAAAACTCGGTTGTAGAACCCTTACTCTCAAACGACATGCAGTATGTAAAATCCCTAGGAGAATATAGGGGCCATAGTGCCCACCCATTGGTTGCTGTTATAGTCTTAAATTTATCATTGATCCTAATACCTTGAATACTAGTCAATCTATGCTGCAGATATGAATAGACTTATGCCTTATTTTAAAAACCAGTGAAATGCACCAAGGAACTATTTCAAATCATCCTTTTATGTGTTTTGCAAATTCAGCCTTTAAAGATACCTGCACATGCATGTTTACTGCAGCACTCTTCACAATAGCAAAAACATGGAGCCAACCATGCCCCCCATCGAAACTGGACTGGATTTAAAAAAAAATGTGGTACATATACACGATGGAATATTATGCAGCCATAAAGAAGGACAAACATAGGGATTTTGCAGAAACTTGGATGGATTTAGAGTCTACCATACTCAGTGATCTATCACAGAAACAAAGAACAGAGTACCACATGTTCTCACTCATAAGCAGACCCTGAACATTTATTTACCATCATACTATATGAAAGGGATTGGCAGTAGCGGGACACGGCCGGGGTGGGGGGAGGGGGGAGACACTGCATCCATAAGGGTACCTGATCTCAGACCACGCAAAGTGCAGACCAAAGGAAGGCCCAAATTTTACCCGTACGATGCCCACTTGTCTACCTAATCCTGAACCGTACCCCTCATCTTTCAAATAAAATAAATAAATAATAAAATTTTAAAAAAAGAAATAACATGTTGAAGCATTTTTTACTTAGAAACAAGATAGTTAAAAATAAAATAAAATTGGGATGGTAAAAAAAACAAATTCAGCTTTTAATGTGAGAAACTCCTTATAAGGAAAGCATGCCTTGTTGCATTGGCATCCCTTATTCCCGGACTGACAGCTGTCCCCCTTCCCTGACAGGTAGAATAGCTATTGATTGTACGTTTCGCTGAAGAGCAAGGCTCCCTAAAATCACACATGCATGGGCCGGTGCAGGGTCAGTGAGCTGACGGCAACACGTGTTCTTGCAACGTCGGGGGATTCCACAAAGAATTCCAAGAGAAGCCAACCCAAGCCAAGGCTATGGGTTCCAGTGGGTATGCAGGTTGAACGGGCTAAGCTGGTACCACTTGTTAATTTTCTTTAAGCAAACTGTGACTGTATCTCCCTGATAGTCCACCTAAATGAGATATAATTTTACAGTCAAGTTTGATTTATTTTTTTCATCGCACATAATTATCTGTGCAAACTTAGCAAAAGTTTAAAGTTTAGATAATTACAAGAAAATGACAGGATGAAATCTGCTTCAATTGAAACAAATGTGTTTTCTATTTTTAATAAGACTTATGCGAGTGCTATTTTAGAGGGTGGCAATTTGACTATCGAATGGTTTTAAAAGGGGCACACGCTTCAGAAATGATGATATGCACAGAATAGATATTTTTCTAAGCTTTCAATTATATCAAGTGGTGTTCGGTATTGCATTCATTTATATATTGCTGAATAAAATGTTTTGTTTACCACAAAAGAATGCCATTTAAACGTTTTCACAAACAAGCTTGCTTTCTTTCTTTCGTTCTCTTTGCAAAAAAATAAAAAATAAAAAAAAAGCAATGAAACGCAATCTTAAAAACAACAGAATCATGGAAATTTCAAGTGTTCTAATAAAGTTTTAAAGAGCTTGTAGAGAAGGCTAGGATATTAAAAAAGAATTTGTAGCAACTGCTTAGAAAGAATTTTAATATAAGAAAACATAGATGTCTTTACAGCTATGTAGGGAACCCAAAGATGTATGGATGTAAAGGAATACAGGACTTTTGTATTTGCTATAAAGCTTATCTAGAAATTGGGTGTAATTTTCTTCTCAAATATTTAAAAGATTTCTGGATAAAATTATTTTGTTGCTATTTGCAGTCTTTTTACCTGTAAATTCAGCTGAGATAGTCACTACTTTCCAATAATTCTGAAAATTTCTGGCTTTTTTCAGATCAAGTTAAAAACAAAGATGTAATGCTATACTTATGACTTTTGTTTAAAAAATTATATAACTGGGTCAAGAATAATGACTACTCATTGCAAATCAGATAACAGTTCTAAGTCATACCTGAAAACAGTAACATTCAGCTTTATTCATTCCCACTAAGCCTGCCCCCACCCCCCCAAAACACACACCTAAAACTAAAACTAAGACATGAAAAGAAAGTTGCTGAAAGGGAACGGGCGTGTTGGCATGGTCAGCTACTTGGAAGGCTGAGGCAGAAGAATTTCCTGAGCCCAGCAGGTCGAGGGTGCAGTGGCCATGAGCATGCCACTGCACTCCAGTCTGGGCAACAGAATGAAACTCCAACTCCAAAAAAAAAAAGTAAGAAAGGGAATGATGAGCACTATGACTCACCTTCTAATTAAAGGAAAAATAGAATTAAACATATGAGGTATTAGTAGTAAATAATTATTTAAAATTGTACCCATACTTCAAAACATTATCCTCATAAACGCGTTGCCTAGAGAAAAATGGAAAATAATAAACCACCATTTTTAAGCAATCTATTTTTTATCTGTTTTAGACATTGTTCCTGATTAATAAAATATTGTTAGTGCTAAAGTGTCCCTACATTTGAATTTTGTTTCATTCTTTAGTACTAATATGTGAACATTAGTAAATCTAGTTTCTAAATAAACATCTCTTGTCATCTATGTGCTAATTGCTCTGGCTTTCACACTATTTTCACCTACTTACCCGCATCTCTGGTGTCGAAGATGAGGATGAGGAAATGGTGATGCCCAAAGAGGCAGGCGCTGTGTGTTCTTCTATGGCCCCTCTTGCAATCATCAACTTAACCCTATTTCCACACTGCCTGAGGACCTGTGCTACTTGCTCACTGCTCATTCCTGCTAGATCTGTGTCACCGATCTTGAGAATGTGATCTCCGCTACATAACCGTCCGTGCTGAGTAAAGAGAGGTGGAATAATTAGGCTATTATTTTTATAACTGCATCAGATAAGTCTTAAATGTGGGAAAGGGAAAAATAAAAAATGGCAATAATACGAATTTCCAATCATGGACAGTAAATACGTAGTTGTGACATTAACTGTCTTCTGAAAAATCCTAGCATCATTCAGTGTGATATAAGTAAATGGAATTCACAGATACTACTTAAATCAATAGTTGATGCGAAATTTATATTTAGACTTTTATCCACAAAATGCAAGAAAAGAATGCCTTGTTATGATTTTTTGGAGGGCTAAAAAGGAAAAAAATCCCATTACGCAAAATGTATGTGAAGTTACCATGCAAATACACATTACTCAAAATGTGGTATGAAGCAAAAGAAAGCATGGTATTAATACCACCATTTTCTACCTGGCCACTTCAATTATGAATGTCCCAAAGAACTCTTTTGCAAATGAAACCCTTGTGAGGTGAAAGTTCAGACAGGTGTGTGGAGTGAAAAGCAGTGTTATAGCACTCCATACAAGCACAGTCCAATAAATCTTTCAACAATGATGGAACTCTTCCGGCCTGCCCTAAACAGCTATAACTAGTGACATGTGGAACACGGGAAATATGGCTAGTCCACCTGAGAAACTGAATTTGTGCTTTCATTTAATTTTAACTAATTTAAATTTGCATTTAAAAAGTGGCATGTGGCAAGCATCTATAATGTTGGAGAGTGTAGCTGTATACTGAAGATGAAACGTATGAAATATCACAAGCTTGTCAACTGGGGACATTCATTTGATACTGCTAAATGCTAGCTAAGGTTTAAAAGAAAAATTTGCATACTATTATGTGACTGGAGTACTTCTAATGACAAAGTTGCCATTAAATAGGACTTTCATTTATGAATATAGGAAATGTCTGATGAACCTGAAGTCCCAGTTTGTCAAAAACATGCAAAACAACAGCTTTATCAACAAAATGCTATACTCAAGGAAATAGTTATGTCAACTACAGAGCTTGTCAAATCAAAATATAAAAAATTAACAAATGTATTAAATATTGCCTCACGTACACTGCAACGAGGCAATTTAATATCACATAACATAAATGGCAATGCTTCAATAAACTACTCTAAAGTGGTAAAAATAGGGCTGTGCTTTCTATACAGATGATACCAGTAAGCTATCACCAAAGGGACAAGTTGAATCTTGTTTTGCCCTCCTCAAATAAAGCTTCTTTCATTTAAAACAGATGACTAAATTTATAAATATAATTTATTTATTTATTTATTTTTTTGAGTTGGAGTCTCACTCTGTCGCCCAGACTGGAGTGCAGTGGCTACTCCCGGCCACCACAGCCTCGACCTGCTGGGCTCCGGCGATCCTTCCGCCTCAGCTTTCCAAGTAGCTGGAACTACAGGCGCACGCTACCACACCCGGCTGATTTTTTTTTTGATTTATTGTAGAGATGAGGTCTCGC
>CAUYQG010217721.1:0-17262 GCA_963574415.1 Tarsius wallacei
CTACCACGCCCAGCTAATTTATGATTTATTGTAGAGATGAGGTCTCGCCAAGTTGCCCAGGCGGGTCTCGAACCTGCGGGCTCAGGCAATCCACTCACCTCAGCCTCCCAAGGCACGGGATTACAGGCTGAGCCACCGAGCTGGCTGGTTTGGCTATTAATAGTACAAATGGATTGCTGTTAACTTGTGCCTGCTGTGGGCAGACCGATTGCCCAGGAGTGTTTTATGGGCTGAGATTATGAAGCAGTGTTGGTGTGAGAGTTTGCAGAGACACTGAGTTGGCCTTTAGTATAACACCTTACAGTTTACAAAGTGTCTTCACATATTCAAGTCACCTAATCCTCCAGATGGCACTGGGGAATGGATGAGGCAGATTTCAGCCCGATTGGGATCTGCACATGACCTGCTGGATTCAGTAGGCTTCTGAGTGCCGGACTAGTGCTGAGAGGTTCGCACACCCTTGGAGAAGCTTGAAGAAGAAGGGAGAGAATGGAGTTTGTAGTCACCAGACCCACCTCCCCGGCTCAGATTTCCAGTCTATCACTTCCTAACCTTGGGAAGAGTTCTGTGCCCACAGGGGCTGCTGCCACTTGTTGCCTGGCTATGACCTTCTGCCTGTTGCTTGGCAGGGGTCCTGGCTGGGTCCACGTGGGTTTCTGTTTAGACCTGTGTTGACTCTGCTGTTAAGTTGCCCGGGTTCTGGTCACTGCATTGTAGTTTTTTGTTTTAGGCATCATCCTGACACTTCGCAATTGTTTCTTTCTTCTTTCTAATCTTTTGTGACTAATCTTCAGGGTGTCGTGAAACCAGGCAGCTCAGTTCGTTCTTGAAACATGAGCATACATGCCTGTGGTTCTGCAGCAAAAGCACACACTTTTTGAACTTTGTGATATCCGTGCAAGATATCAGAACTCTTTTGCTACTTTATTTATTTATTTATTTATTTATTTATTTATTTATTTATTTATGTTGGAGTCTGTGGCCCAGGCTGAAGTGCAGTGGCATGATCACACTACTGCAGCCTTGACTTGCTGGGCTCAGGCAATCCTTTTGCCTCAACCTTCCAAGTAGTTGAGACTACAGGTAAGCGCCACCACACCCGGCTGTTTTTTATTTATTGTAGAGATGAGGTCTCATTATATTTTCCAGGCTGGTCTCGGACTCAGCTCAGGCAATCTTCTTGCTTTGGCTTCCCAAAGCACTGGGATTATAGGTGTGAGCCACTCTACTCGGCCTTTTTTTTTTTGCTACTTTAGATGTAGTCAGCTGTGTTCCAGATGAGCACTAGAAAAGAACTCTCTGAGAAAGTGAAGTGTTTCTGTTTCTACAGATAGATCATGCACACATTCCCTATACAAAATATGAGAAGCTGAGCATGGTGGCTCATGCCTGTAATCTGAGTGCTTTGGGAAGCCAAGATGGGTAGATCCCTGAGTCTAGGAGTTTGAGACCAGCCTGGTCAACATAGAGAGACCCCTGTCTCTACAAATAAAATTATTTTATTTAGAGTTGGAGTCTCCTCTTGCTTAGGCTGGAGTACAGTGGTACACTCATGGCTACTGCAGCCTCAACCTGCTGGGCTCAGGTGATCCTTCTGCCTCAGCCTTCCAAGTAGCTGGAATTATAGGCATGTGCCACCACATCTGGCTAGTTTTTAAAAATTTATTGTAGAAACGTGTTCTGGCCAAGTTGTCCAGGCTGGTCTTGAACCCGTGGGCTCAGGCAATCCTCCCATCTCTGCCTCCCAGAGTACCAGGATTATAGGTATAAACTATCATGCCCAGTTCAAATAAAATTTTAAAAATTAGCTGAACATGATGGCACATGCCGGTAGTCCTAGCTACTCAGGAGGCTGTGGTGGGGGGATTGCTTGAGTTCAGAAGTTTGAGGGCTGCAGTGAGCTATGCTTGCATCACTGCACTCCAGCCTGGGCCATAAAGTGTAACCCCTAACTAAAAAAAAAAAAAGGGAAAAGAAACATGAGAGTTTGGGGGTCAAGGAGGCCCATCTCATCTTGTCCAAACTGGAAGACTTTGGGAGTGAGGGGCACTGTGAGGATAAGTGATTAGGGCTGTCCTGAGTAGGCAGGTGTGTCTTCCTGGTAAGTAGGAACTGGTGTGTGGCGGAGTGCCCTGGGGACCCACAGTCTGGAAGACCGTGCATATTTGTCAGCAGTTTTGGTGGTCATATTCTGGGTGCAGCTTGGAGTACGTGTGATGTGAGAATGCCCTGAATTGGCTTCTGGGATGTCTGGCTTGGCCCCGCATGATCTCTTTAGGCTTTGGGGACCTCTCCTGTGTGATGGGGAATTTCAGAGAGGATGGTTTGGGGAGCACTGGGCATTTCACATTGGAAGGAGCCAGGCACTTGGACAGCCCCTTGGGTCCTAGTGGGGACTCTGGAGTTGTCAGCACAAGGCCTTGTTCACTTGGAGTCCTTTTGAGGGTCAGACCGCCACAGGGGCTGCTGCCACTTGTTGCCTGGCTATGACCTTCTGCCTGTTGCTTGGCAGGGGTCCTGGCTGGGTCCACGTGGGTTTCTCTTTAGTCCTGTGCTTCACCACTGTTGGTCTCATCTGGGAGGTGTTCATTAAGTGCCTGTTTGTATAAAGGTCATTGAGAGGTGGCCCTGCTCACAGCCTAGTGGGGAGACAGATACTATAGATCAACAGTTATGACTGGGCAGGGTGGCTCACATTTGTAATTCCAGCACTTTGGGATTACAGCCTAGGCAACATAGTGAGACCTCGTCTCTACAAAAAAATTTAAAAACTAGCCAGTGTGGTTGCACATGCCCGTAGTCCCTGGCTACTTGGGAGACTGAGGTGGAAGGATCACTTAAGCCCAGGAGGTCAAGGCTGCGGTGAACCATGATTGTGTCACTGCACTCCAGCCTGGGCGACAGAGTTAGGCCCCAACTCAGAAAACAGTGCCACTAGCATGTGATAAGGACGGTGGGAGAAGGGGTTTGGGGGCAGAGAGAGGACAGAACAGAGCCAGAATGATGGTGAGCAAGGTGGAGCAGAGTGTGAGAATGAGCTGGAGCCGCTGGTGGATCAAGGTGGGGAGAGGGTGCTGCAGGCGGAATGGGAGCTGGGTCTGTTGGAGGGGTCTTCGTCCTGGGAGTCAGTGGGAGTGAGAGATACAGCAGAGCTCATTCTGCAGTGCTGGTTCCTAAGGAAACAGCAGAAAACTTATTGGGGGTGGCAGTCAGGGGGCCGTGGCTTTCCTGGCCTTACCTGCTTGGTGGAGCCTGCTGAGATGAGAGCAACTTACAGTATTGGTGATATACCAAGGGGCTGTGAACTCTGGGTCTTGGCTTGCCACCAGTCCCTGCCCCAGAAGGCAGTCATCAGGAGCTGGGGTGCAGCTAGAACCTCAGGCTTCTTTTTAAAATAATTCAAATTTAGGCTGGTCGTGGTGGCTTATGCCTATAATCCTAGCACTTTGGGAAGCTGAGACAGGAGGCTCTCTTGAGGCCAGGGGTTTGAGACCAGCCTGGGCAACATAGTGTGACCCCATCTCTACAAAAAATAAACTAACCAGGTGTGGTGGTGTGTGCTGAGGCAGGAGGATCACTTGAGCCCAGGAGTTTGAGATTATAGTAAGCTATGACAGACAGAGTGAGACCCTGTCTCTAAAAAACAAGCAAAACCCAAATTTAGTATTCTCCTTTCTAAAATAACTGCCTGTTTTAATTTTAATTATCATTTTTTGAGTTGGAGTCCCACTCTATCATCCAGGCTGGAGTGCAATGGCATGCTCACGGCCACTGCAGCCTCGACTTGCTAGGCTCAGGTGATCCTTCTGCCTCAGCCTTCAAGTAACTGGAACTAAAGGCACGCACCACCATTACTGGCTAATTTCTTGAATTATTGTAGAGATGAGGCTCACCAAGTTGCCCAGGCTGGTCGCGAACTGCCTGTTTTGATATGAAAATGCTGTGAAAGTTATCTGACAGTTGACAGGACTTTTTCTCTCACACCCATGCTCTGCTCTGTGACTGTCAGGATCCCTCCCTGTGGAAGAATTTCACTGCAGGACGTTGAGGCCAGTTTCAAGTGGAAAAGATGTCCACCAAGGAAGCAGTTAGACTTGGGCTCCATGTCCAGCTTTGCCAGGAGTTTCGGCTGTGGATCACATGATGAAATATATGTGAAAGTCCCCCCATCATCGTAAATACCCACCTTTTGTTGAATACCTGTTAAACTCCAGGCCCTGAGTGATAGCTTTCCAGCCTTGCAAGGGCTTGCCTCCTTTTCACAGGTGAAAGGTGTCAGAGACAGGACACCACCCTAGGCACCTTAGATGAAAGGCAGGGAGGCTGGCAAACTTGGTCGATCTTGCTTCACCACGGAGCTTGACCCTCAGTGGTTTCTGGCCTCTCCTTGACTTCCCTTCAGCGTGAAGATGCTTTGAGTTACACTCCATCTGTATGTTCTATGTTGTCTCACTGGCGTCCCCAAAAACCCTGAAGGACCACAGACCGGAGAGGCCTGGCAGGGGCTGTGCATGCTCCTTCTCTGGAGAGGAGCTCTCACTATGTGCTCTTGTGCGTCTTTTTTCTCTGGGCTGAGGTAGTGGGGTATAGGAGGTGAGCCCTTGCTTCCCATCTGCTGCATCTAAGTCACACAGACCTGCGGCTCACATGCTAGCCCCTCCTGCCCAGACCTCATGGGGTCATCAGGGCTGTGAAATGCCAGGTTGAGCCTGTGGTCTTGAGGCAGCTCTGCATGAGCCTGTCTCTGCAAAGCATGGAGGGGCTGGTGTGCCAGAAATTCCCTGACTTCCATCACCTTGGTGCATTGCCCGGGGGCTAGAATACTTTCACTTCCTTTCCTTCTGAATACTTATGTCTCAAAAGAATCGTTATCGCCAGGCACAGTGGCTCACATCTATGATCCCAGCACTTTGGGAGGTGAAAGGATTGCCTGAGCCCATGGGTTCGAGACCATCCTGAACAACTTGGCGAGACCTCATCTCTACAATAAAGCAAAAAATTAGCCATGCGTGGTGGCATATGCCTGTAGTTCTAGTTACTTGGAAGGTTGAGGTGGAAGGATCACTTGAGCCCAGCAGGTTGAGGCTGCAGTGGCCGTGAGCATGCCACTGCCCTCCAGCCTGGGTGACAGAGTGAGACTCCAACTTAAAAAAAAAAAAAAAAAAAAATTTACCTATTTTCTTTTTTTTCCCTGCAGTAGCACACTCCCGAATCAATGACCCCTTTTGAAATTTTGCAGCAAGCCCCCTCTCCTGCCCTTTCACACTGCTGATGTCCTTTGGCTACAGTTGGCTAATGCCTTTTTTGTCTCCATACTTCTGCATGTGTTAGAAGGACTCTCCTTTCTCTTCTGGGCTAAATAAGCCCTTATTTTCCTTTTGAAAAGCAGCAGAAGCTGATACTCTTTGACATAAATAATTCAGTTCAGCCTAGCATACAGGCTTGTCTTCTTTGTGTTAGGTGGGATGGGGTGGGACAGGGTTGTTAAGAGGAGTGGGAGGGCCTTGGAGGCCAATGGGGGCTTGGCACAGGGAGAGTCTGGGAGAGGTGTGAAGCTCCCAGCAAGTCACTTTGGGGCTTCTTGACCCCAACGTGACCTCGGTGCTCATTTGCCAGCTGAGCACCCACTCTTATAGTATTTGATATGTTGGGCACTGCCCAAGGGCTTTGTGGATGTCCATTCACTTGACCCACACTTTAATTGTACAATAATCCCCACTTTATAGACAGGGAAACTGAGGCACAGAAAGGAAAATGACTTACCTAAAACTGCATGTCTGCTAAGTGCTGGAGCCAGGATTCCAGCCCCCAAAATTGGTCCAGATTCTGCCCCACAGAGCATCCTGGCACTGGAGGGTGTTGAGCAGCATCCTTGGCCTCCGTCCACTCATGCCATATGTACCCCTTCCCCCAAGTTGTAACAACCAAGAATGTCTCTAGTCAGTGCCAAATGTCCTAGGCACAGAATCACCCCAGGTGACACCTCTACCCTACAATGCTTGTCTCATCTCTGAAATGCAACATATGATAGGAAATGTCTTGCAACTCGTGATTTAACTTTTTTTTTTTTTTCAGAGTCTCACTCTGCCTTCCAGGCTGGAGTGTAGTGGCACGCTCATGACCACTGTAGCCTTGACCTGCTGGGCTCAGGTGATCCTTTTGCCTCAGCCTGATAAGTAGCTGGAACTACAGTATTGTACCATCATGCCTGGGTAGTTTGTTTGATTTATTGTAGAGATGAGGTCTTGCCAGGTTGCCCAGGCTGGTCTTGAACCCCTGGGCTCAGCAATCCTCTTGCCTCCACCTCCCAGAGTGCTGGGATTACAGGCATGAGCCACCAGCAATTGTTTTCTATTTCTATTTGAAAATACATATTTTTGTTGTCAGTGGTCACTTGAAAGCAAGTCACAGATATTTTGACACTTCATCTTTAAATACTTTACTATGCGTCCCCTGTACAAGGACATTCTTTTAAATAACCATGGTAAATTTTCATGCCTAAAAAATACAAGTAATTCCTAATGTCTGTTGCCTAGTCTATATTTCAGATTTGCCTGTTGTTTTAGAAACATCTTTATGGGTTATTTTCACATCAGGACCTGGTCAAGGCCCACACTTTGCACTTGAAGTTGTGTCTACCTGGGCTCCTAATCTGCAATAGTCTTTCCACTTTTTTCCTTTGACTGTTTTTTTACTTCTTGTTATGAGAGATTGCAGATATTTACAGAAGTGGAAAGAATGTGTGCCTGTGGCTGGCAACAGTAGTTCTTAACTCAGGGATCTTGATGTTGTGATGAGGCCAGGCTGTTGTTGGAGAATGTCTTACACATAGATCTGCTTGTTGGGGTATTTCCAGGGCCACTGATAAGGTACATCGAGCACTAGAGGCACAGGTGGTGGCTGGTGGCTGGTAGCCAATGTTAGCTCTCATTCAGTGGGAACAGCTCAGAACCAGAGCAGAACCCTCTTGAGCTAGGGGAACGAACAATTGCTGGCAATGGCATTATATACCTAGCTCCCAGGTGTGGGCTCAGGCCATCGTGCCCTGAATCTGCTTGGCTCCTTCACCCAGTACCTTCTTCACAGGCCATGCCTCTGCCTCAGACTCTGGCCTTCTCTGATGGACATGTGCCCTGCTTCTTCCTGGCTGACCTCCCAGCAAGTTGCCCCTGCCCAGACCTGCCTTCTCACTGCAGGAGAACCTGATCTGGGCCCACCTGGCTCTGGCTCAGTTTGCTGCCCGCCCTCTTCTGGAGCAGCCCCCAACCTCTGAGCACATATTCTGTTTTCCGGCCTCATGGGCCTTTCTCCTGCTCCTCAGAAATGTTCTGTGCTATCCTGGCGTCAGGCCTTCAAGGACGCTGTGTCCTTTGCCCGGAGACCTCCCACAGTGTCCACGTGGGAGTCCCATGTGCTGCCCTAGATCGAGGGATCCCTTTCTCCTTGGTGATGTCCCAGCTGACCCTGTGGCTCCGTCTGTGGTCCCTGTCTCACGCTTGGGCCTGTTGCCATGCTGCTCCTTATGAGCATGGCTTGTTTGGTCGGTGTGTGCTAGAGACAATGCGGAGGAGGTGTCTGGACTTTTTCGACAAGGGCCACGTGAACAAGACCCTGAGAACAGGCAGGGCTGGAAGCGAACGGGCAAGGTTGCCTTGGGAGAGACCACTGTGAAGAATCCTGATATGGCAAATTCTCTTCTAATGGATGAAGTGGGCAGTGATTGGGATCCTAGCCTGGAGGCAGCCTTCTGTAGCCACTTACAAACTGCTGTTCTGTCTGAGCCACTCCACTGCCTATGGGCCCAGTTACTGGGTCTCTGGGCCTCCTGCTGTGGATGTGGCTGGGATTGGGAGGTGAAGCTGGATGGGCAGCAGGTGTATAGAAGTCCATGAGTCTCTGCCCACTGCTGGCATTGCCGCCTGGCTGCCTCTGGGATTTTCCTTTCGAATCAGCACTTGCTGCATGTGGCCTTGATGAGCAGAGGTTTCTGTCAGCCCCTGTCCTCTTGGTACAGTAGGTCATGGATCTTTTACTTTGACTTTTATGTTGTTTGCAGTCCTTGAAATTGTCTGCAGGGCTCTGTGCTTTGGCCAGAAAGCGATTGGCAAGTCATTTCCTTGCTTGACTCAGTGTTCATAAACAGTGTTAACATCTGTGCTGCAGGTTATGACTTGCTATGAACAGTCTTTTTTTCCCCCCTAAATCCTGATTTGTTAGAACTCCCAGCTGGGAAATTTGTGGTTGAGGGAGTTGTAAGAACTCATAGTTCAAATAAGATTGGGTGACCAAGGTTTCAGGTGAGTGTGTGGGAACACTGGTGTTTTCATAGTCACAAAAATAAGGCAACGCATTGTGTAAAGTCCTGTGGCATTGACTGGCACATCATATACTCTGGTCACCCCTGCCTTCCTCCAAGTAGAAGCTGTCCTGGGTCCTTGTCTCTGGATCTCAGTAAGTTGTAAGTTCCTTTACCTTACCTTTTTTAGCTTTCTTTTTTTTTTTTTTTTTTTTTGAGTTGGAGTCTCACTTCGTCACCCAGGCTGGAGTGTCATGGCACACTCATGGCCATCCCAGCGTCGACCTGCTGGGCTCCAGCGATCCTTCTGCCTCAGCCTTCCAAGTAACCAGAACTATAGGCATACACTACCACGCCCAATTAATTTTTTATTTTTTTATTGTAGAGACAAGATCTCGCCAAGTTGCCTAGGCTGGTCTTGAACCCACGGGCTCAGGCAATCCACTCGCCTCGGCCTCCCAAAGTGCTGGGATTACAGGCTGAGCCACCGAGCCTGGCCTCATTTGCTTTCAAACAGTGACCTACACAGGGCCACTCCTCCTTAGAGATGGACATCTGCTTTCTGATTGTGTGGCTGAGCACTTTTGATACTTCCTCCCAAGATGCAGACTACCTTCCTGCAGCCACTAGTCAGTGGTCTCAGCAGCAGGGAATAGTAAATGACAGGTCAGGTTGCCATCAAGATGAGGTCATGGGCCGGGATGATCAGAGTGATATGGGTCCCATCCCAGATGAGCCAGATCATGGTGCTGTCTCTTTCTGCCAAGACTGAGGAGACAGAGACAGGGCATTTTTGATGAACTTTCAGCATTCGAAGCACAAGCCCTGGTTTAAGCTGTATTTAGCTTTTCCTTCTGTCCTGTAACACTTTGACTCTCAGCCTTGCTCCCACAAGGTAGGATCATGTTCTCATTCCTGAGTCAAACGTGAGCCTGGCTTCCAGGTATGAGCCTCAGAAAGAAAGCACTGACAATCTTTGATGACTTATTTGGGTAATGTGTTTAGAGAAACTCAGCTTGCGCACCTTAGATTCCAGCCTATGTAAACACTGGCAGTGACAGAGACTGGGGAGCATGTCCCTGCCTCATCTGAACCTCATCCTGTTTCTTCTCTTCACAGTTGCAACTTTGTCACTTCCACTCTGCTTTGCTGCAGAGCAGGCAGAAGCCCTGGCCATCCCCTGCTGCATTCTTCAGGAGAAACTTTGGGGTCCCGCCTTCAAGGTAATGAATTCTCCACAGCCATGAGCATGCAGCTCATCAGGCAGGGACAGATGACCATCTGTGTGGGTGTAGAGGTGGAGTGGAAGGCCCAAGGCTGGAGCTTCTCCCGTCCCCCTCCCACCAAGCCAGGCCACATGCACTGGAACTAAAGGCCACAAGGTCCTGACCTGTGATGCATGTTCCTTGGGTGGATGCTCCCTGGCAACAGTGCTTTGAGTGGACAGCTATCAAATCAGGAAGAGTACACATAGAGCCACCTAATCTGAAGAAAGCAAGCAAAGTGATGATTCAGAGGCAGGAGAATAGGAGTACTGTAGGTTCAGGTCCAACAAGTAGAAGGGGCAGCAAGAAGTGATGTAGAGAGGAGGATTCTGAGCAGATGGAAAGGCCAGATAAGGTCTTGAGGACAACTAGGCTAGACCACAGTGGGCAGACTGGTGGTCATAAGGTAGGAGGGTGGTAGAAGCTAGACTCATAGGTTGAGCTGCCTGAGCACCCACTCATGGCTCCATAAACCTGGTGGAAGACTCTTTCTCTGAGCTCTGCACGTAGAAAACTTCACATCCGCCAGGTGCGGTGGCTCACGCCTATATCCCAGCACTTTGGGAGACAAGGGGAGAGGATTGCCTGAGCCCATGAGTTCGAGACAAGCCTGGGCAACTTGGTGAGACCTCATCTCTACAATAAATCAAGAAATTAGCTGGGTGTAGTGGCGTGTGCCTGTAGTTTCAGCTACTTGGAAGGCTGAGGTGGAAGGATCGCCTGAGCCTAGCTGATCGAGGCTATGGTGGCCTTGAGCATGCCACTGCAATCCAGCCTGGGTGACAAAGTGAGATTCCAACTCAAAAAAAAAAAAATGAGAACCTCACATCCCTGGGACACACAGGTGACTGGGTGTAGAAACAGATGGCTGCTTGAGCTCCTGCTGTATTCGGTTAGTATTGGGCTCCTGCTGTATTCAGCATATATGGAATTCCTGGTGTATTCGGTGTGTAATGGGTTCCTGCTGTATCTGGCATGTATGCAGCTGCTGCTGTATTCATTGTATATGAAGCTCTAGTCTGTTCCTTGTTTTGCACTCTAGTTTAATTCAGCATGTGCTAGCCTCAGCATCTTCCCAGTCTCTGCTGTTCTGACATAATCCAGTTGAACCTCAGTGAGGTGGACAGTGGTTGCAATTCTGTACAGTGTGAGTGGCTCTTGTTTTACGAGGTATACAAACCTGCTGTTGAGTTGCTTCCAGTCTAGCTGAGGAGTCACTTCCACATCCACTGGCCCTGTGGCTGGTCCTCCAGACAGATTCAGATGAGACCTGTTCCTTAGGACTGTCTGGCATCCGTGTTATTGTGGAGCTCAGGGAAGGGGGCTTTGATGTGGTGGGTGTTCTCTGGTGACCACACCATCAGGATGGCTGTGCACAAAGGAATGAGAACCAGCAGTGGGGAGGGTGGCACCTCTAGGCTGCATGCCTCTGTCTTCCCTCAGGTCCTCAAGACCTGTATCCCTATGGAGGAAGGCGCTCTCCACTACAGTAGTGGGGGTGCCCCTGCTCCTTGGAGTCCGCTATTTCACAGCAGAGGCGCGGGAGAAGAGGAGGATGCATCTTGTGGTGGACGGAATTGGGCGCTTTGGCAGGTAGGTGGGGTGGGACAGCCACAGAGGTGAGTGGTGCTGCTTACTCAGTGAGGACTTTCTCTCCCTGCTGACTTTATAGACCTGTAGAGTTGGGGCTGTGAGGGCTGCGGGGTTTTGCTGGGGATTTTACGGCTGCCTTTCAGATGTCCTTTGCTGCATAGGAAGGTGCTGACTGATGGGAAAGTGAGCACTGCCAGGCCTGTGGGATGTAGTATAGACAAAGGGCCATCAGATGGGGATCTCCTTACATTGGATGTAGGATCACAGACCGTTCTTGGTCTGTGAACAGAGGGGCTGTGGTCCTGGCTGGCATCTCCTCCCTAAAGCTTCCTGGCTGGCAGATTAAGTGGCTGCCCCTCTTCTTCTCTTCTTGTTCCCCACACCCAAGGAGAGTTGTCATCCCAGATGGAGATGTTTGGGCCTGGAAGAGGAGACCACCTCTATCTATGCTCCCAGATATGTGTGACATCTGGTTTTACTGTCAGGGCACCTGACACCAAAGGTCCTTTTCATATTCCCTTATCTTCGAGTACAGAATTTATGGGGAAGATGGGGGATACTTCCTGTTGGAACCCTTGGGCAGGCATTTCTGCTTTTGGTCAGATCTAAGAATTCCTGTAGCCATAAAACCCTGCCTAACCCAGGCCTCATGGGGACTAGCTCTTGGCATTGGGAGAAACCTCAGTTAGCCCAAAGCCCCTTTGAACTGAGTTAGGGGAGGTGGCTGGGGGAGGGTGTGGCCCTGTTCTGCCCAGCTTTGAGTAACTGTCTTCTCCCTAGGCCTGACTCAGTTTCTCGGGCAATACCTGGGGTTCCTAGAGTCTTCAAGTACTTTACCAGAAGCTTCGCTGAGATTCTACATCAGGGGCCACAGACTTGCAGATAGCTGGATGCTTGAAGATTTTCAACCTCAAGAGTGAAACAGTCCCCACACCTATCTCCCTGGCATTTGGTTTTGCCTGGAGCTCCTAGTCATCTCTATCAGTAGATACTAGATGATGTCCTTCAGGGCTATCCAGGCTCCACAGCTTTAGGGTCAGTGAGGGCAGAGCCTAATGTGCTTCTGTGATACTCCCCTGTGGTGCACTGGGGCTGTTAGCCACTGTCCCATGTAGCCTTGTTCTGAAATGCTGGCTTGGCAGGCCTAGGTTTGTCTCATACTTTCTGTCTCACTGCACACTGCTATTTCCCAGTGTCCAGAACCCTGGTGACATGCTTGGTGTGCCTACCTTCTATGCTCACCTATTGGGAAAACATTTTCACAGCTTGCTTTGAGGGTCTGAGCTGGGGTTGCAGGGAGAGGGCTAGGATTGTTAATTTTCCTAGTGGTCTGCATGTTATCAGCTCTATGCTCCGACAGTTTCCAGAACAAGCAGGCATGTGGAGCTTCCCTGGCAGGGCACAGGATAACCTGGGTATACATCCTGGGCTACAGGGCAGCATCCACACAGAAGCCCAGGAAGGAGCTAGGGTGGGGAGTACATTAGGGCCTGTTCACCATGATAAAAGGGAGCGGAGGTCAGAACAGGCTACAGGTGTCCAAAGTTGCAGGGACTGTCCAAGGAGGTGGAAGTTTTGGGACAAAGTTTCTCTTGTCCTCAGAGTCCTGGTCTTTAACACCCTCCCAACCCATCCCTTGTAAATTTCACTTTTTTTTTTTTTTTTTTGAATTGGAGTCATTCCGTCGCCCAGGCTGAGTGCAGTGGCATGCTTATGGCCACCCGTGTCCACCCCAGCGTCGACCTGCTGGGCTCTGGCGATCCTTCCACTTCAGCCTTCCAAGTAGCCAGAACTACAGGCATGCACTACCATGCCCAGCTAATTTTTTGATTTATTGTAAGACAAGGTCTCACCATGTTGCCCAGGCTGGTCTCGAACGTGGGGGCTCAGACAATCCTCTCACCTCAGCCTCCCAACGTGCTGGGATTACAGGCTTGAGCCACTAGGTCAGGCTGTAAATTTAACTTAAAAATCATCTTAGACTTTGGTTTTTTTTCTTTTTGTTTTGAAATAAATTCAGATGTCTAGAAAAATTGTGAGAATAATACAGAAACATTTTTCTTTTTGAAATGTTTCCAAATAATTTGTTAACATGCCCTGTGACCCTGAAGCCTTTAGAGTGTACTTCCAATAAAAAAGGACACTCTCCTACATAACCACAATCAGGAGACTAATGCGTCACAGCCCTCTAACCTGCAGACCGATTTGTGAGTCACCAGGTGCCCCAGTGAACCCTTTTTGGCAAAGGATTCAGTCCAGGGTCATGTGTTGACAAAAGATACCTAACTCTTTTTTTGTTGTTTTTGTTTTTGTTTTATTTGGAGTCTTACTGTCGCCCAAACTAGAGTGCAGTGGCCACTCCCGGCCACCGCAGCCCCTCCAGCAATCCTTCCGCCTCAGCCTTCAAAGTAGCTGGAACTACAGGCGCGTGTTAGCATGCCCAGCTAATTTTTTTGATTTATTGTAGAGATGAGGTCTTGTCAAGTTGCCCAGGCGGGTCTCGAACCCATGGGCTCAGGCAATCCACTCACCTCAGCCTCCCAAAGGCACAGGATTACAGGCTGAGCCACCGAGCCCGGCTGCCTAACTCTTTAAAATATTTAAGATGGTTTATTCTCAGCCAAATGTGAATGACCATAGGCCTATGACAGTGTCCCAAGAGGTCCCGAGAACATGTGCCCCAGGTGGTTGAGTTGCAGCTTGGTTATATAAAATATAGGAGGTCAGAAGTTACAAGAAGCCATAAATCAATACATGGGAGTGTGGCCAGAGAAGGCAGGACGTCTCCAAGTGAGGTCTTGCAGGTCATAGGTGGATTCAAAGATTTGCTCTAAGGAATTTTGAAATCAGTAAAGGAAATGCCATGCCACTGTGGAGATAAGGGAGCAGCTTGAGGAATGATGAGGGAGTCAAGTTTATTGATATGCAGATGAAGCCTCATAGGTGGCAGGCTACAGAGTGAATAGGTGATAAGAGAAGGCAGGTTCATAAAATATTTTGATTTCCTTTATCTGTTGTGTGATGTTATGCTAAAGTCAGATTGGAAAGCAAGCTTCATTACATAGGATTAATAAAAAACCCATCTGATGAGTCTCTGTAGGGTGTGACTGGCCCCTTAGTTAAGAATTTGAACAAAGAGAGAAAAAGGTCAGAGTTTAGTCTTCATACATATGGCATTTAGATGACACCTATCTGATTTCTGGTCTCAATAGCTCCTTGTTATCTCATTGCTTTTTTTTTTTTGAGTTGGAGTCTCACTCCATCGCCCAGGCTGGAGTGCAGTGGCACACTCAAGGCCACACCAGTGTCAACCTGCTGGGCTCCAGCAATCCTTCCACCTCAACCTTCCAAGTAGCTGGAACTACAGGCACACGCTACCATGCCTGGCTAATTTTTTAATTTATTGTAGACATGAGGTTTCACCAAGTTGCCCGGGCTGGCCTCAAACCCTTGGGCTCAGGCAATCCACTCGCCTCGACCTCCCAAAGTGCCAGGATTACAGACTGAGCTACTGAGCCTAGCCTTTTTTTTTTCTCCTTGCTTTTTGTGACTGCCTGGAGTTGGCCAAACTCAAGGTGAAGGGCACAGTCTTCCAGGCTTCCACGTTTTGCCTTGGACTTCAGACACCAGCTGCAAGTTTGAGAATCCCTGGGGCCACCCTCACCAGCTGGAGACAAACTGGGGGGTCATCATGGATTTCTTCAGTTTTGATAGCCCCTAGAGTGAGTCATAGAATTCAGGAAAGTGCTGTATGTATGATTTTGGCTTTATGGCAGTAAAAGGATACAAATCAGAAACATCCAAAGGAAGAGATGCACAGGGTGAGTTCCAAGAGCTTCTGTGCCCTCAGAGACTCACTCCTCTCATGTCCCCCTATGTGACAAGACGTGGAATATTCCTGGGTCACCTAAACTTGGGTCACCTAAATCTGGAGTCTTTATTGGGGTATTAGTACGTAAGTATGATTGACTGAACTGCTGGCCACTTGATTGAACTCAGTCTCCAGCCCTTCTCCTCCTCTCAAGTCCTACAACTCTAACCATGTGGTGGATCTTTCTGGACATCTGAGTCCCTTGTTAGCATAAGCTATCAGGGCCACCATAAAAAAAACCAAGGCACTCTTATCAACTCAGGAAATTCGAAGGATTTAGAGGCTGTCTCCAGGAAACCAGGACAAAGGTCAGACCTCTCTTTGGGTGACGTTAATTCCTTATTCCATGTGATTTGACACATTTGAAGATTATAGGCTTATAATTGTATTGTGTGGGAAGAGTCAGCAGACTGTGGTCTCTGGGCCAGACACAAGAGCCTAATGTGGTTGCTACCTGTTTTGTAGATAAAACTTTATTGGAACTATTTTCTTATGCATAGCCTGGGACTGCTTTCACTGCCTGGGCATAGTTGCATGGTTGCAGGAGACCTTATGGCCCATAGAGCCTAAAATATTTGCTGTCTAACCATTTACAGAAAAATTTCATCCACCTGTTTATCTGATACTTGCTCGTGGTTAGATTCAGTTATCCATTTTTGGCAGAAATGTCACAGAAATGATGCTGTTTTCTTCTCTTCTTGTATGCTATCATGATTTCAATTGGTTTCATTCAGTTTCCCCACTTGATTCCCTTGTAATTGACAAGTATGGGAGGGGTTGAGATTGTTGACAACTCCTCTAACCATCCTTTTACCCACTAGTCTAGCACCCACTGATACTGGGTGAATTAGTTATTACTAAAATGATTGTCAAATGGTGATATTACTAATTTAGTAATTCCTTCAACACTTATTGGTTAGCATTCTACTGTAAGGAAAAGTTTCTCTTCTCCTGTTTATTTATTCATTAGTTCATTCATATCAGTCTCACTCAGAGATTTCTACTTTGTGCAACGGATAACTGCCTGTTAATATCATTCTTGGCTGGATCCCCTGAGCCCAGGAGTTCAAAGCTGCAATAAACCATGATTGTGCCACTGCATTCCAGTCTGGGCAACAGAGTGAGACCCCAGCCCAAAAAAGGTCTTATTCTGGGTTGGGCTTGGTGACTCATCCTGTAATCCTAGCACTTTGTGAGGCTGAGGCGAGTGGATTGCCTGAGCCCATGTGTTCAGAATCAGCCTGGGCAACTTGGTAAGACCTCATCTCTACAATAAACCCCCAAAAATTAGCTGGGTGTGGTATCACGCGACTGTAGTTCTGGCTACTTGGAAGACTGAGGCAGAAGGATCACCGGAGCCCGGCAGGTTGATGCTGGGGTAGCCGTGAGTGTGCCACTGCACTCCAGCCTGGGCGATGAAGTGAGACTCCAACTCAGAAAAAAAAAGTCTTATTTTGCTGCTAAGATGTTCCAGATTTGACTTTGGTGACCTCTTTTTTTTTTTTTTTAGATTAGAAAAAATATAGTTTATTTAGAAAGTAAATGTGTGTGTGTGAGAGAGAGAGAGAGAGAGAGAGAGAGAGAAGAGGAGAGGAGAGACATCACCTCCCCAAGAGAGAGAGAGAGAGAGAGAGAGAAGAAGAAGAGGAGAAGAGGAGAGGAGAGAGAGGAGAGACATCACCACCCCAAGGTAGGAGAGGGGGCCAAAGCTTAGGAAAACATAGCCTGGCCATAGCTCAAAGAGCTCATGGCCACACCATAGCTTAGCAAGGCAATGGCCATTTTTTTTTTTTGAGTTGGAGTCTCACTGTTGCCCACGCTGAAGTGTAGTGGCACGTTCACGGCCACCACAGCCTTGACCTACAGGGTTCAGGTGATCCTTCCGCCTCAGCCTTCCAAGTAGCTGAAACTATACGCACATGCCACCAGGCCCTGTTAATTTTTGATTTGTTGTAGAGACAAGGTCTCACCAAATTGCCCAGGCTGGTCTGAAACCCCTGGGCTCAGGCAGTCCTCTCGCCTCAGCCTCCTAAAGTGCTGGGATTGCAGATTTTAGCCACTATGTCCAGCCTTTTTTTTTTTGAATCAGAGTCTCACTCTGTTGCCCAGGCTGGAGTGCAGTGGCACACTCACAGCCAGCACAGCCTCAACCTGCTGGGCTCAGGTGATCCTTCTGCCTCAGCCTTCCAAGTAGCTGGAACTAAGGGCACACACCACCACACCTGGCTAATTTTATT
>CAUYQG010217725.1:0-13817 GCA_963574415.1 Tarsius wallacei
GCAGTGGCCGCTCCCGGCCACCGCAGCCTCGACCTGCTGGGCTCCGGCGATCCCTCCGCCTCAGCCTTCCAAGTAGCTGGAACTACAGGCGCGCGCTACCACGCCCGGCTAATTTTTTGATTTATTGTAGAGATGAGGTCTCGTTTGCCCAGGCGAGTCTCGAACCCGCGGGCTCAGGCAATCCACTCACCTCAGCCTCCCAAAGGCACGGGATTACAGGCTGAGCCACCGAGCCCAGCTAGAACAAAATATTCTTTTTCCCCTTTTCCAATGTAAGTGTGCACTACAAGAGATACATTATTATGCAGATTTATTTTGCAGTTTCAGGTTGTGCTAACAGAAATGAATTACTGCATTTAGCTCTGAGACGTGAAAGAACACTTTCTTAAAGTGGTAACTGTTGCTACTGTATGCTGGTGACCCCTGCTGTCCGGCCTCACAGTCATTCTGATGCTTTTATCAGGGGCACACAGCAACACCACATAACACCCATGACCTTTGAAAGAAATAATTATTGGTCTGTTAATACTTATGAAGATGATTTAAAAATTATATATTGCAATTAACATAGTCCTTATTTTATTCCATTGAGTTGAGTTATAAGTGTTATATTCGGTGTAAAAAAGCATTAATGCTCAATGTTTTGGTCTGTTATACGTACAGGGTAAGACAATTAAGTTCACAAACTCATTCTAGAAAAAGTGCTCCATACCTCATTGCTGAATATCACTACGGTCACCTTCCAAGTCCTCCCCTTGGGAAGCTATGCACCAATGCCAGCACCTAGTCCACCTGTCAAATCAATTTGGGAACTCTTTGTCTGGAATGGCCATCAGCGCTTTTTTTACCCTTGGGCAAAAAAATCAGCACTGTATTACCCTTGATGTCCTGAATGTCATCAAACATCTTCCTTTCAATATGTCCTTTATCTTCAGAAAAAGAAAAAAGTCATTGGGGGCCAGATCAGGTGAGTAGGGAGGGAGCACCAATACAGTTTATTTGTGCAGTGCTGCCAACATAAGCGCCTGGTGGTGAGACCATGAACTTAATTGTCACATCCCAACAAATAACGATGACAGCTCTGATGGCCATTCCAGACAAAGAGCTCCCAAATTGCTTCGACTCGTAGACTAGGCGCTGGTATCAGGGCAGAGCTTCCCAAGGGGAGTCCTTCGAAGGTGACCGTAGTGATGCTCGGCAATGAGGTATGGAACACATTTACTAGGATGAGTTGGCCAACCTAATCGTCGGACCTCGTAAGCTATGAATTAACTATCGTCATATTTTTTTCTAAGGCACTGGCAAATCTGTGAAGATAATAAATAGTTTAGTTTTTGCAGGCTAGAAAGTCACTGCCACAACTATTGACTCTGTGTTGTTGTAGCCCAAAAGCAGTCAGGGACAATGTCTATACACAGACAGGCATGGCTGTGTTCTGGTGAAATTTTATTTACAAGATAAATTTGGCACGGTCATGGTTCACAGGCTTTTAGTCCAGAAAAGAGTGGGAAGTGGTATTAGAATATTTAAGAGGTAGATATTGCTTTCATCTATCAGAATAATATTGAGAGATTCTTTACGTTCCAGGTGACTGTGAATCAGTCTTACGAGGCAAAGACCCTGGAGCCAGACCCCTCCGTTAGAATCCAAGCACTCCCACTTGCCCACTTATGCAGTTACTTAATCCTATTTTCTTACATTCTTTATCTAGAAAAATGGTGGGGTGTGGGGAAAATGGGGTTGTTGTGAAGTTGAAATGAGTTAATGCATGTCATTCACTCAGAACTGTGCCTGGTGAACAGTAAGAACTAAAGAAATATTAGTTAATATCATAAAAGTTCATTTTCATTCACTATGGCCTGTGGTAAAAAAGGCCCTTAAATATTTTCCAGTTTCTTCTTGTCATCAGCAAATAAACAAACAAACAAGCAGTTTCTGCACAGCCAGTGTAAAAGAGACCTGGATGCATACAATCATTCTGAGTTCCCACGGGCTGAGCCTGGGGCTTATTTATTCTTGTATCCCCAGCACTAATCATGTCTAACATATAGCTGGGAAATGCAAAATGAATGAGGAAAGGAATGGCTGGATGAATCTATAAATATAATGACTCACAGCGGCATCTCTGGTGGCTAAAGACCACGGAGATAAACAGTCCCCCAAGAGGTATCTAAAGAGGATGCTTTTGACAGAAGAAAGGCAGGTAGCTCCATTAGATGGTGAGGTGCTAAAGCAGACATAGCCTAGAAATTAGAGCAGTCAGGGTATTGAGGACAAGGATAAACACATATTTTGTAAGAAGGTCAATGTCAGGGCTAGGATACAGCCAAGGAAATCCAGCCCTCGTCTGATGACTTTGGAATGACTTTCTAGAGGACTTGGAGAGTCAGGAACAATTTGAGTGATGGGGAAAAAAAAGAGTGCCAGCAATTGAAGATATAAAAGATTTTCAGATATTCCAAGAAAAGGCACATATTGAAGGGTGAAAGTAGAACTGAATGACAAAGCGGGGGAAGGATTTTTCCAGCTTCTTCAATGTCTCCAAGTATAAAACACAACTGAGTAATTTCTTTTTTTGTAGGTGCATATGACATCCAAACACCACGCTGTAAGAATCTTCCCTCCTCTTTCTTTATCCTGCTGCTCGTCTAAATCTCAATATCAACTCCAAACTCTAAGGAAACTTAAGTGGAAAATGTTGGCTTGACCTCACTTGTATTGTTCCTTAAGATCTGTTCATCAGCTATTTTATCTTCTGCTGACAATTCATCCTGAATTTCCTTCAGAGCACTTTTCTCATGGGTAGCAGCACTTCTCAGACTTGGATGGGCATGTGGGTGATCCAATCACCTTGTCAAAATATAGACTCTAAATCAGAGCATGTGGGGTGATGTCTGAGAGTCTTATTCTCCAGCAATTTGCCGATCTGTGAGCCCTACTGTGAGAAGCAAAGATGTAGAGAACATTTCATCTTTATTTCCTGCCTAATATTATTCTTTTCTTTTCCTTGGGTGGGGGGAGACTTCTCTCTGGCTCACGGCTCAAATGGGACACTGAGGTCACCTCCTCCTTCTACCTTCACTTTGTGAAAGTATTCAAAATTGTCCTGAACTGCCTAAATGGATTTATATAACCAGGGGCTTTAGAACAGAATCTCAGAGCTTTCAAAAATTGAAGCATCCAGCAGGACTCATATATACCTTTTGACACTTATTTTGATATTGGGAATCCTGCCTGTTTTGCTTTTCCTCTCTGAAAATCTGTCACCCAACATTTTTTCCCCCTCAATTCTTCTTTTTCTTTTAATATGCTCAAAATATCTACATGGGCTTACTTCCTGCTGTACACGTATATCTAAATTAAAAAGGCAGCGACTATTCCTCTTTTTAAATAGTATCATTAGACAGAACGAATGACAATGTCATATATATATACTTTTCTACATATAATATAATTTAAATATCCTATTGCTATATTATAAAAAAGCATTTAGAAACTATAAAGCCATATTGCATGAAACTTTTGAAATAACAAATCATTTGTGCTATTTTTTGCTGACAGAGTTGTACAATAATGCATTATACCTTTTGAGTAAGGCATATTGAGTCTTACCATGATTTTAATTATTTTAAATATATGTACCCTTAATACATGCATTAAACTTACTTATACAGTTTTCCCCACTCTCTTTCTTTCACCTGAAATACCCTCTGAAATTCTGAAGTCAAGAACTAATATCAGTATTCACAATAGCAAAAACATGGAACCAACCATGCTGCCCATTGAAAGAGGACTGGATTTAAAAAATGTGGTACATATGCATGATGGACTACTATGCAGCCATTAAGGAGGACAGAATTATGAACTTCACAGCAACTTGGATGGACTTAGAGTCATAATACTGAGTGATCTATTGCAGAAACAAAGAACTGAGTACCACATGTTCTCATTGATAAGTGAACCTTGAACAATTATCATAATATTATAAGAAAGGGATTGGCAGTAGTGGGAAACTGCTGGGAAGGTGGGGGATTGGCAGTAGTGAGAAACTGCCAGGGGTTGGGGGTGGCACACCTCCTTGACAAGGACACCTGCTTAATGAACATTTGTATACCTAACCCTGAATTGCACCTCACATATTTAAAATAAAAAATTTAAAAATTTAAAAAACAAAAAGAGCGAAAAAAAAAAAAAGAATTCATATCACACAGCATCTTACTGTATTCACATTAGACTCGTTTCTCAGTTAATTTCCAAGTATATCTGATGCTTCTGCGTTTTGACAGTTTCCATTCATGACCTGTGCAACACTCTTTGATATCTTCACGCAATAACTTCCCTTTGGCTCCTCTATGCCTACAATCTTTTTCCAGGACACTCCCTGTCTTCATTCAGTCAGAGATTCTGCCATCTATCCATATATTCAGTCATCTCTCCATTCATGCAACCATATCCATTGATATTCAGTATTAAAAACCCACATAGTACACACTGGACATTGTCTTTGGGCTATTATAGTCAGGAGACAGCAATAACAGCTTTTCTTTATAGGAGGGAATAGAAGGAGAAAAGGGAGGAAGAAAAGAAAGAGAAAAAAGAGAATAAGATGTTGAAGACTGGCCAGGCACGGTGGCTCAGCCTGTAATCCCAGCACTTTGGGAGGCCATGGCGAGTGGACTGCATGAGCCCGCGGGTTCGAGACCACACTGGGCAACTTGGCGAGACCTCCTCTCTACAATAAATAAAAAATTAGCTGGGTGTGGTAGCACACGCCTGTAGTTCCGGCTACTTGGAAGACTGAGGCGGAAGGATCACTGAAGCCCAGCAGGTCAAGACTACGGTGGCCAGGAGCATGCCACTGCACTCCAGTCTGGGCGACAGAGTGAGACTCCAACTCAAAAAAAAAAAGATGTTGAAGACTAAATTGAATTCATTTTCCCCACAATCTTTCCATACAGACGTTTATTTTCGTTGCAAACGTTTTTATTTTTTAATGCAACATTTTCCTTCAAACTTTTCAAAGAGGTTGTCAGAAAAATAATTTTAAGATAAAGACAAGTAAAATAGACTTAATTTCATAGAGAAAAAGAAATTATCCTTGGAGAAAAACCCAGACTTCCTACCATAGCTTAAAAGTCCCCATTTCCTCTGGCCCCAGCTATGTCTCTAAACTCACCACCATTTTCTACCCACACCCTTACGTTGACTCCAGCCACACACCAGGATTTTTGGTAGTACTGAAATGCAACTGCTAACCAACCTCACATTTGCATACTCATTCTTTAAGCTTAAAAAGCTCTTTTTCACCCTCAAGCCTGTCTCCTTCTCATTATTTAAGCATTTCTCCAACATCCTGTCCTCAGAGAGCTGTTCTGCCCTTCCTGTCCCCTTCCCTCAAACCACACTATCAGGCTCAACAATTTTATCCTATTTTTTAAGTTCTTAGCACTTTCTAGTAGGTGGCATTATCTTTTTTTTATCAATATAGGCAGTCCATCTTAGCGATGGTTCAACTTATAATTTTTGACATTACAATAGTGGAAAAGTACTAAGCCTTCAGTAGAAACCACACTTTAAATTTTGAATTTTGATCTTTTCTCAGGCTAATGACCCATGGCATTTTCTTTTCTCAGCGATCACGAGGATAAACAACAAATACTCTACTGTGTATTGTGTTGCCAGATTTGGAGGATATTATGTTTTGTGTTTTCACATTCCATCACGTCTACAAAATGCCCACCTGTGTCTCCTGCTTCTGGTGAGAAGAAGAAGACAATTACTCTTGAGATGACAGTTAAGATAATTGCCCAGAACAAAGGAAGCAGGCCAATGATAACCACTCCACATGAGTTAGAACTTCTGCAGTCCACTACTTTGACGGTCTGATCTTTCAGATGCATTTTTGACTCATGATATTATCAACTTATGTGGGGTTTTTCAGGATGCATTATAATTTATTGTCTATCCTTCCCCTTGAGATACAGGTATCTATCTATCTGGCTGGCTGTCTGTCTATCTATCTGTCTATCTATCTATCTATCTATCTATCTATCTATCTATCTATCTATCTATCTACCTACCTACCTACCTATCTATCCATCCATCACCTATCCCTTATAGTTTAATTATAAATCTTCCACCTAGGACATTGCCCAAGATGAATTCAATAAATAGATACTAACTGACCAAGACTTAACAGTCACATTACCTGTACTGCTGCCCTGCAGAAGTGTGTTCACTGAGTTGCCTGGGGAGCAGTGACCTGTGCTTTTTATTGACAGAAGCAGTCTTGTAAAACCTGTGATTGAGTTTAAATAAGGACACTGTGAGGATATTATCTACCATAGTGTTATCTCCATGTCCTGCTATTCATAAAGCATTTTAAAAAATATTTCCTCTTGGGATAGTTGTCAGAAAATGTATTACATTGACAATCTGGAATATTCGTTTCCCTTGGACTATATGTCTATAACTGTGTTCCTTGTTTTTCTTTGTCATTGGTAAGATGAACTATAGTGCCTTGGACTTGTCTTACATATCCTTACCTTTTCCCATACACATTATACACTATGCGCCAAAATGTATACTAAGCGCTTGTCTGGTTTCTCACTTAATATTTTACTCACGGACTACCTCATGGACTATTAGGGATAACAGAGGGTAAAATTAATAAAGACTATTCTCACATATACATCTAATGCTAGTTAATTTCTTAGATATATAGTGTGCTCTTAATGCTATGACTAGGGTCATTATTTAACTCACAAATGAAAAGAGCCAGGAAAAGAGGGGGAGGAGAGAAAACAGGCAAAACAAGGAAAAGGAAAATTTCCTGAAGTAACAAGTCGTGTTTTCAAGGGTCCAAAGGTAAAGAAGAACCTACATAAACAGGAAAGAATACTAATTGGAATTAGATCCAGGTTTCTTAAAAGCAAATTTGTGTTTGACCTTATTCACTACTGTACCTATAGGACCTAGAACTAACACACACACACACACACGTGCTACTCAGGAAACATTAGTTAAATGAATAAATAAGCAGAGGACACTAATTTTTTTCTTGAAAATTAAAGCATAAATAGTTTATCCCAGAGCTGTGGTTCTCACCCAGGGGTGATTTTAAATATTTGCAACTGGAACTTGTGGCAACATTTGAAAACATTTCTGGGTAGACCTACTGGCATCTGATGGGCAGAGGTCAGAGAGGCTGCAAAACATCCTACAATGCACTGCACAGGCCCTCACAACAAAGAAGTACTGGCCTGGATGCCAACAGGGCTGAAGTTAAGAACACCTGCCCTTGAGAGAGAAGTGATTTAAAAAAAATTTTTAAGGGTAAAATTATGATTCTCATACAGATATAAAATGCATATGTCTTAAGGAATTTATATCAGTCAATCAGTAAGGGAACTAGACAGATGTTATTAGCGGTTTAAAAGAAATCTAAAAAACAGACATATTTACAGACCAAGAAATTGAAATTAATGTGAAAATGGAGGCAAAACTATCCTCTCCACAGAATGGGAGGGAATCCACTTGAACTTCTACTGGACCAGCAAAGGTTATCTACAATTTACAGAATTACAGAAGAGCTCCCATAAGACCAGAATAGGGAAGACAGAGGGTGTGCTAGTATATGGATAATGGTTTTCCATTAAAATAAACCTATTTTTTTCTAATAGAAAGAAGAAAAGGTAAAGTCGAGATGTTGGTCACCATTACCTGCTGCCACTGACCCATTGTTCTGGTGACATTTGGGTATCATTCACCAAAGAATAGGTTTAATCAGTATATAAACAACATTTCTATGTACCTGATATTCCAGATTGAGCCATTCTAATTCAAGGACCCTCAAATGTATCCCCATCTCCTGGAAGTTGCATATCTAAATTTGATTTTTTTTAAATTGGATTTTCTTCTAACTCCACCTCAACAGAATGTAAGCTCAATCAGAACATTGCACATAGGAGAAAGAAAAAAGAATACAAGATAATATACTGCCCTTGTCTGCCTGGATACTAAAACTAGAATCAAATGTTTTGTCTTTTAAATAAAACTTATGGAAGAAGATAAAATTTTCATTAGAACATAACCATGAGGACGGTATAATATCTCATAATAATCTACATAGAGGACAAATTAATGATTCATAGAAAACTACAGGCCTGGAAATAATGATTGAGACAATAAGTTTAAGCCACTTGAAATATTCAATATAGGCCCCTAAGGAAGCATGGATGATTCAACTTCGTATAAATCACTTATGATTTTTAATGGTTCACCATCTTAACTTCATTTGTGTGTGAACTGTTTCACCAAGGTTGGCCAAGAGTCCATTGTAATCAAGATGTTAAATTCCTTTGGCATTCTCACAGTTTGGCTGATTGAACACAAAGATAATATTTCTAGTCAATGATACCAAATGTGTTCCTTTTACTAAATTTGAAGTAAAATCAGTATGCATGAAACTCTCTGCACTTAAGATCACCTTTTCTATTTAATCTTCTAGTTGAAATAAAAATTGTAGCAAGGACTCCAACAAAGATAATCTTTTTTTTTTAAAGGTGTTTTACTTATTCTCTTTACTTAAAATATTTAAATCTTCAAAAATATTTCCACCTGGATTTCAGAATGATGGGGAAGCCAACAATATAATCAAAACTGAAAACATTGAAATGTGTAAAAACTAAGCTCAACAAATTACATCTGAATTTGATTAAGTGAGAAAACAAGAGGCGCTGTATACAACACAGATCAATGGATCAGGGAATAAGAAAAACCCTGTGGACAGCTGTCATGCTTATTGACAGAATCTTTTATCGAGCCTGACTCCCATGAACTCTTGGTCATCACTAATGTAAAAATTACTCAGTTGGGTTCTATTATCATTCTATTGCCATTTCTCAATTACTTATAAATATTTCTCACAAATAGCTAGTAGAAACACTCAGTAAAGATAAATGCTTCAATTTTACTTGCAAGAGCACACTCTCAACCAGGGACACATTACATTGTATTCTATTTCCTTAGATGATTACTATGCTATTAATAAAAATGAAACCTGATTCAGAAATTAAAATTTTGATTAGGTTTTTGCATTATGGAAAAATATATTAATCAAGGCATGTCAGTAGGGCTTAACTAGACCCTACTTCCACCAACACCTGTCCCCTGCAAGCAGGAAGAGAATGGCTGTTAATACAAGACAGTTTGAGAGTTGTTGATTGCTTTAAAAAAAAAACACCTTTTTATTCTTCTTTAATCAAGGTAATTACAGAGTACAATGGTTACTTGAAGCTTATACTCTATTTATCAAGGTAAAAGTAAGGTGTTTTAAGACACCATTCCCTTGTGCTGAGGTTAAGAAATACAACCACATCTTACTCTTGGAGTAACAGACTTTGCTTTTATTTCAAAAATTTATAGGCCAGGTTAATATTCTTACCAAAAAAAAATCATATTTTAGCTTTTGGAATATGAATGTTTGGAATTGGAAAAAGGTAACAATAATATTTTGATGAACTTTAAAAACTGACAGAAAAGTCACACCCGTACATCTGATGATGCCAAAAGACTTTCATGGCAAAACTAACTCAGAAGTGGAAAACTTTCAATAAATTTACAGATTTGTTTTCTTTAAAGAATCATGAGAATTGAAATAGCAGTGGCCATTAAAGCCATTGACACAAAAATCAAAATTCCTTCTTTATTATGCATGCATTTCAATGTTTTGTGGTGTGCATTTTCAAACTTCTAGAATATCAATGGAGAAAGCACCAGAATTCAATCCTCAGCGTGAAAGTTCAGAATTTAAGTTAGAAAGGTTTATCCTCCTGGAAGTCTGTCCTTGAATTGCCGCTGTACATTATCATTTATGGTAGCTGCTCTAGTTATTTACGTATTCGGTAAGCGCTTTGACACGTGCTCATCTTGGCATAGTAATCTTACAAACAGGTAGAAGAGTTTCACAGACAACCCTAGACTAAGAGTCAAAAGTTCCGCATCCTAGACCGAGTTCTACCAACTCTTCAGCTGTGGAAGCTCATGCAAGACATGTGAAGATGCCAAGGTACATTTTACATTTGAAAATTGATGGTGAAGGTGCACTCCTTTCTTATATCACACTTACACTTTGTGGATTAAATGGGAGAATCCATCTGGGAAAATCACAATAAAGATATACGATTCTCGGGCAACCCCTTTGGGTCCCTCCAACTGTGGGAACTTTTCTGTCTTCTCAATAAATCCTCTTTCAAAAAAAAAAAAAAGTTATACGATTCTCCCAAACTTTATCATGCCTTTTACCACTGGTGATACACATGGCCAGAGAGTACTGTCTCCATTTTTTGTGCATCAAACCAAATTTGTGGCTTTGATTGCTGGTGGGTGACAATCTCATGCAAAGCATAAGTATCAGTGTGAGAATGTCAAGGGCAAGAGATATAGAATGAAACCAAACAATCAAGGTAAAACTTTAGTTTCCTTGCCTGTTCTAAAATTTTTCATCTGACCACAGATCATATGAGTAAAAATTGCCAGAATTAATAAGAGATCCGTTACTTAACCCACATGCATTATTCACTTAATACTTTTTCTGTATAGTTATTACTCATGAGGGATAGAAATTACAAGGACTATTGTCTGAGTAATGTCATATTGAATTTCAGTGCATTTCTGTATTTATTTGTGCTCATTTCTTGCAGTTTTTACAAACAATGAGGTGGCTCAAAATTCCAAGCAGCAGATTTAATTCTTTTGCACTGAAACTGTCTTAATTGCTTCCAAAAAGAAGCAAAAAATGAAATAAAAAGAGAACAGAGGAGAAGCAGGGCCACAGGTTCCTTAGAGCCAGAGGAGAGTAAGAAATGAAAATTCAAAAAAGGGTTGGTAACAGAGGACTCAAGTGGCTTTAGAGGCTAAACCAAGAAGAATCCCTCAATGCAACCTACAGTGGGGAAAAATTATATTATGGAATGCCGGGACCCAAAGGGTAGCTTGGAAAATTGTAAAGGAAACAGCCCATTCAGACAGGCCCTGAGCAGCTCACAAACAGTAAAATATTCAAATTCAAGAATGCAGAGCAAGCGAGAAGTACTGAAAGTCAAAATAATCACATGCTGATTAATAAATTACCAAATAATATCAATCAAATTAATGCAGCAAATTTTCATCATGATGTTATAAGATGCTAGAAATACAATAGTGAAGAAGCCAGACAGAATTCTTGGTTTCATGAAAATTACAATTTTGTGGAAAACAAAGGTCTTAATGATGTTAGCATAACTGATATTTCATAATCATTAGAGCACATGAAGGAAACAGCAGGCTCTGATGAAATAACAGGGAGGCAAATTTAAAATTTACAGCTCAGATTTTTTTCCTATGAAAAAATAGCATTTCAACTCACTTATAAAAGATGGCTAAGAATGAGATATTGGAAGAGTGAGAATATCAAGGCATGTGGGCCCTTTGATATGGATGTAGGCTTAGTGAGTTCTAACAGCAATGTGGATAAAGTGCAAGAAATGAGCAGTAGTTCCTCTAAAATATGTTTAACATTTAATCCACACCTCCTCCAGGAAGCTTTTCTGATTTCTCCTACTTTGAGTGATCTTCTCTGTGCCTCCACTATGGGGTGTGTCTCTACCACTGCACTTCCTAGATTTTGAGACAATCCACTTCAATGACATATTCATGTTTATACCCAATATTGCCTACCACAGTAATAAGAAAATGGGCGACCAGGCTCGGTGGCTCAGCCTGTAATTCCAGCACTTTGGGAGGCCAGGGTGAGTGGATTGCCTGAGCCCACAGGTTCAAGACCCACCTGGGCAACTTGGCGAGACCTCATCTCTATAATAAATCAAAAATTAGCTGGGTGTGGTAATGCATGCCTGTAGTTCTGGCTACTTGGAAGGCTGAGGCAGAAGGATCACCAGAGCCCAGCAAGTCGAGGCTGTGTTGGTCAGGAGCGTGCCACTGCACTCCAGTCTGGGCAATGGAGTGAGACTCCAAATCAAAAAAAAAAAAGAAAAGAAAAGAAGCACTTGGTACATGATTATTAAATTAAACAATGAATGGAGTTCTAAACATAATCATTAAAGTTGCAAGACTAAACTCAAGAAGCACACAGTCATAGACAATTAATACAACTTTTTATTTTTTGTTGTCCTGAGTATATCATTACTGTGACTTTTGGAATACATTTCTAATCTGAAGACAGCATTTTCTAATCTACTATAGAAGAAGCCTTAGGTAACTGATTTACTGAACCATCTGAACCTCATGAAAGTGTTAGAATTTTTTTGTTGTTCTTCAATCATTTTATTTTTCCCTCTAATCATGTTCTATTCGCTCTCCCTTTTCAGGACCCTAAAGTTATCTTGGGCAGATCCAATGACTTTTCAATAAATCAAGTGCTGTGCAACCCATATCAGTTGATCCAGTTTAAAATCTGATCTCATATCCAATTTACATCTCTAATTCCCCCCTTCACACTTCCGCATCAGTCAACCCTGTGCCTTGGGTCAAAGGCAGGAGAATTTGAACCTGTGCCTTCATTTTGCTCCCTGACACCTTCCACATCTCTTTCAGGAATGGAGTTGAGGAAAGGATCCGAGAAAATGGACAAAACCAGTGTCACTTAAAAGATGCCATTGTAGTCTTATCTTGGTTGATAATGTCCTCTCCTTTGGGCAGGATCCAAAGAGTAACTCTCTTGGGGGTTCTCGCAGGGTCCTCCCCTGGCTCCAGGAAGGGAACATGGGATTGATGTGACCTTTGCTAAATGCTCCCTCCAGTTCCCTCCTGCCAAGGCACCTCCCCCGACCCCCACAGCTCTTACTCTCTGGGTTCCCTTACCTGACTGGCAGCCAACTTGGGCAGGTTACTGGAATATAGACCTAGACCTTTGACTTTCTGTGGTGTCCACTTGCTACACAAGAACTTTGTGCATCCTGTCTTGCAAACAGTGGAAATGTAGGGAAGTCACCACCTACTCTGAATTGCTTTCTAATTCCTTTATTTCCTCAAGTCTTATGTGTAAGCAGATGTTCAAGCAGGAAACTGTGTCCTGATCTTCCTTTCTTGCCATGATTCACATTCCTGTCGGTGAAAGGCAAAGTAATTTTTAATGAGCAAAGCACCTAGGTCCAGAATATATGGGGTTGAAGCCAGATTCCAACAGGTAATAGCTGTGTGTAACATGGACCAAGATGGTGTTCTGTTCCTTGACTTCTGCATCTGTAAATTAAGGACAGTAGTGGCTCCTACCTCAGAGGGTGGTTGTGAGAAGCAGCAGAGTTGATAATAAGTGCGATGTGCTAAATCTACACAGAGTGAACACTCAGTAGATGAAAGATATCATTAAATTCCTCTTGGATTCTCTGAATTTAGCAGGAAGGTATAATGCTCCACCCATTTTCCCCACAAGAAAGAAAGAGAGAAATCTCTGAACAACAATCATGTATGCCCAGTTTCTTCTGACCCTCAAACTCTTCCAGTTCTGTAGGAAGAAGGTAGAAAAAAGATGGTTGAGGTCCTATTACAGAGTCTGATGCTCTTCATTAAGTTCTTTGACGATGTGTCTTGTGGTTCCCACTAGTTTGTACAGATCCTTGGACATAATTCCAAGACAACGGGAAAATTAACATCTAACTTCTTCTTACAGTTACTTGAGACAAGGTAGTACAACTGCCATCTTCTTCCACTACTAAAAAGAAATTGACCGTATGACCCAGCAATTCCCCTGTTGGGAACATACCTGGAGGAACTCAAATCATTCTACAAAAAAGATACCTGCACACATATGTTTGTTG
>CAUYQG010217728.1:0-14671 GCA_963574415.1 Tarsius wallacei
GTTTTTTTTTGGTTTTTTTTGGTTTTTTTTTGAGTTGGAGTCTCACTCTGTCGCCCAGACTGGAGTGCAGTGGCTGCTCCCGGCCACCGCAGCCTCGACCTGCTGGGCTCCGGTGATCCTTCCGCCTCAGCCTTCCAAGTAGCTGGAACTACAGGCGTGCACCACCACGCCCGGCTGATTTTTTGATTTATTGTAGAGATGAGGTCTCGCTTGCCCAGGCGGGTCTCGAACCCGTGGGCTCAGGCAATTCACTCACCTCAGCCTCCCAAAGGCGCGGGATTACAGGCTGAGCCACTGAGCCCAGCTAAATTTGGACTTATCCTGTGTACTTCCTCTGGCTCTTAGGACACATTTTTAAAAATACTTTCTATTTTGAGATAATTTTAGACTTACAGAAGAGTTGCAAAAGTAGTATAGAGTTTCTATGTACCCTTCTCCCAGCTTCCCCTAATGTTAACCTCTTAATTAATCACAGTATAATTATTAAATCTGAGCTAGCATTGGTACAATCCTATCAGCAAAACCCCAGGCTTTATTCAGGTTTCATCAGGTCTTTCACTAATGTCCTTTACCTGTTCCAGAGTCCAGTCCAGAATTTCACATTAAATTTAGTGGCCATGTTTCCTTAGTCTCTTTCAGTCTCACACACATTGAACACGATATTTTACTCTTTACTACTTCAGTATATCCTAAAAATAAGGATAATAGACAAGTTATCACACCAAAAAAAATTACCAGCAATTCCTTAATATTGTCTACTAATAGTCCATTTTCATTTGCTCTCAGGTGTCATTTATGGCTTATTTTTCTACCCAGGTTACAATCAGGTTTCATATACTGCATTTAGTTATTGTTTCTCTTTGGTTAGGTTTATTCTAGTACCGCACTATCCAATATGCTAGCAACTAGCCCAAGTGGCTATTTAAGATTACATTAAAATTAATGAAAATAAAAAGTTCAGTTCCTCAGCCACACTAACTACATTTCACGCACTCAATAGCCACATGTAACTTGTGGTTACAGTATCAGCACAGATATAGAACATTTTCATCATCACAGAAAGGTATATGGGCTGTCCTGTTCTAGAATACTTCTCTTTTTTTCTCCATGACATTGACTTTTCATAAAACGAGAACAGTTGTATTTCACAGCAGGATTTCTCAACTTTAGTACCCTTGACTTTGCTGTGGGGGTATACTGTGGTTTGTAAGATGTTTAGCAGCATTACTCGATGTCAATAGCAGCCTCCCAATGGTGACAACTGAAAATGTCTCCAGAGATTTCCAAATGTCCCTTGGGGAGCAAAATCACCCCTGACTGCTTTGTGTTGTTCTGGTTTAACTAAAGGACTTAAGAAATCAAAAGAAATGGATATAGTTTATTCTGTATTGATAGTGTAATACACAGTACATATCCAATAAAGTTTCATGAATGAGTGAATGGTCATTGAGATATTAGGCTTTTAGATGTTAGCGAAAGATGAATTATATTAGGAAAATATATTGGCCCCTTCTGTCATCCTTTCTCTTCCCATCTTACTAAGTTTGAGCAGGAGTTATAGAGTATTGTAGGGGCTAGGGTATACCTTTTCGTGGTTTATTTAGTGCCATGGTCTTTGCATTTTTGTGTTTTTTATTGGTGATTTCACTATTTAAAATAATTCCTGGGCCAGGTGTGATGGCTCACGACTGTAATCCCAGCACTTTGGGAAGCTGAGGTGGGAGGATTGCTTGAGTCCATAAGTTTAAGACCAGCCTTGGTAACACAGCAAGACTTCATCTCTTCAAAATAGAAAAAAAAAATTAACTGAGTTTGATGACGTATGCCTCCAGTCCCAGCTACTCAGGAGGCTGCGGTGAAAGGATTGCCGGAGCCCAGAACATCAAGGGCTGTGGTGAGCCGTGATCATGCCGTCGCACTCTAGCCTAGATGACAAAGTGAGACCCTAACTCCAAAAGTAAATAAATAAATAAATAAATAAATAAATAAAATAGTCCCAAGCATAGCACAAAAATGCTGTCTAGTATTCTTAGGTGCAAGAAAGCTATGTTCTGCCTTACAGAGAAAATGTGTGCATTAGATAAACTTCATTCAGGTATGAGTTATAGTGCTATTGACCTTGAATTCAATGTTATAGATCAACAAAATATAGTAATTGAGAAGTCATTAAGCAGACGTACACATAAAACAAGGTTATGTATTGATCAGGTTATAACAGGGTCATGTATTACTGAAAATGTAACCAGAAACTCACAGGTACCCGACCCTGTTTTTCTGCCAGCAGCAGTGGTTCAGTATTGACTAACTCAGTGTTTGTGGCAATGTTATAGACCATAACTCCAATGAACAAGAACCAACCAAATTTATGTATGTACTTTCAAACATCTACCCTGAGTATGACTGGGTCTGAGGGATAATTCGGGCAAGCACAAAGGCACCTGTTCCTCTCGCTTTCCTGTGATCAAATACAACAGAGGAGAAGTGGAATGTGATGACTCAGCCTGGAGCTTCAGCAGCCCAGGCTTGGGTTGGAATCCCGTGTGCCTGACTACTGTTTGTACCTCTTTGCCTGCTGTCAAACTTCACTGTCTGGCGTTTTCATCAGTGAGCTAGGGGAAATCATAGTCCCTGTCTCATAGAGTTTAGAGCACAGAATGATGTCATACATGTAAAATACTGAACTCGTCTGTGACAGAGAATAAGTGTTCAGTAAAGGTTTGTTTCTGTAGGTCACTCAGGCCTTTATCTTTAAAGCCATTATTTAGAAACTATACTCAGAATTTAACATGTGCTGAGTACCGTAGTAGCTGCTTTCCCATCTGTTATTTCATTAATCCTCATAGCATATGTCAACTAAGATTTGCATTATGCCTTATGGTGTTTCATTTACAGAGCAACACACGAATCAAACCATGAACGATAAATATCAAACTTGGTTCAGGCTAGTTTGTCAATATCTGTTATTAGAGACATTTCCGAAAGCAATACCTGTTTGCTTTAGGAAACTAAAAAGTACAAACAGCAAAAATCTCTTCTTTCCCCCACCCTCCAGAAATATTTATTGTTGGCTTTTTGGTGGGGAGCTAGACGGTATATATGTGTGTGTGTATGTGTATGTGTGTGTGTGTGTGTGTATGTGTATTTTTAAACAAAATAGAAGTCACATTATATCTACCTATAACTGAATGTTCATGCCACTGCACATATTTTATAGGCTGTATAACATTTCTCAGCGAGTGCATCACACTTGTTTAACAAGTCGCCTTTTGATAGACATTTTGGTTGCCCTCCCCCCACCAAAATGTGCTATAATGAATACCCTTCTGTATCTTTATGGGTACCTGTTAGGATGTCTGTTTGATGGGATCACAGAAGTAGGACTGCTATTACTCATGTAAGAATTGAAGTGTATCATATAAATGCCCTCCTAAAATATAGTTCTATCAGCACTAAAAAAGAGTGCCTACCTCTAAATACCTCACCAGTTCTGAGTGTTCTAAATTTGTGACATGCTGAGGCGAAACAGGATGTGTCACTTCTTAAGTATGCACTTCTTGAACTCCTGGCCTCAAGCAATGCTCCTGCTCCAACCTCCCAAAGTACTGGGATTACAGACAAGAGTCACCACACCCGGCCACTTTTTGAATATGCATTTATTTGACTGTTCCTGCAATTGAGTATTTTTCATATTTCTTTTGGTTGTCTGCATTTCTTCTAACCATGCATTACCTGTTCCCAAACCTTGCACATTTTTGGTTTTTTTTTCTCCTTACACATTTATCAAGAAACTCTTTTGGATGCTACTTCCTCACATTGTCTGTATACTGCTTTATAACTTACAAAACACTTTTTTATGTCACTTAATCCTGTTCTAAGTGGCATTTTGTGAACTCAGGACAGTTAGCCTGGAGAGATTCTGACTTGACCTCAGTCTTCCTCTAGTAAGAGGAGTCTGGACTCCCAGCCAGACTTCAAATGTTCATTTTACTACACCGCAGTTTGCAATGCCCATCTTCCAAATGCAGGAGTATTTTGGGAGGGTTCTAATTTTCTAGCACCTGTTTCACCAAAGCAAAGCTCATGAATGGCCATGATTTAAGTCCCCAGGTACCTGCCAGAGCTTTTGCAACTGTCATAGGGTCAAGTATGGCTTTACCATCATGAAATGAGTCATCTGAGTTTGCATCTTACCTGGAAATTGGAGATGGGGAGTGACCAGGGTGGATTTGCAGTGCCAGGGACTGCGTTTACCCTCTGGTGTGCTCAGCAGAGTTTGTGAAGCGGCTCCGGTACTGCGAATACCTGGGGAAGTATTTCTGTGACTGCTGCCACTCGTACGCCGAGTCCTGCATCCCTGCCCGGATCCTGATGATGTGGGACTTCAGAAAGTACTCTGTCAGCAATTTCTCCAAACAACTGCTTGACAACATATGGCACCAGCCCATTTTCAATTTGCTGAGCATCAGCCAAAACCTCTATACAAAAGCCAAGGAGCTGGACAGAGTGAAGGTGAGCAGCCGCCTTGCAGAAGAAGTGTCCTGTGGCAGGAAATGCCATCACACTAGCTTCAGGGCATCCTAAGATAGACCCTACTAGGGGAGAGCTTTGGGGTCTCTTGCCTGCATTGGCTGTTTCAAAACCCCGTATAGAATTTTATATTCCTACATAGCTTTGTGTTTTTCTTGAAGAAGTTGTGTAAGCTCCAGGCTCCACAAACCCTGGATCCCTCCAGGACCCTCTGTGAATCAGCTGACTCAGCCATGAACCCCTTCTACGTAGGCTGTTTGCTTTATTTTATTTTTTTAAAGACAGGGTTTCACTCTGTCACCTAGGCTGGAGTGCAATGGTGTAATCACAGCTCACCGTAGCCTCAAACCCCTGGGCTTAAGTGATCCTCCTGCTTCAGCCTCCCAAGTAACTGAGACTACAGGCACATGCCTCCACGCCCAGCTAATTTTTCTACTTTTTGTAGATACAGGGTCTTGCTTTGTTGCCCAGGCTGGTCTTGAATTCCTGGACTCAAGCAATCCTCCTGCCCCAGTCTCCCAAATTGCTGAGGTTAAAGGTATGAGCCACCACACCTGGCCCTAGGCTATTTGCTTTAAATGTTTGTTTTGTACAGTTGTAGCATCTCAAGGTTGAATGTAACATTTGAATTTGATGTACACATTGCTGGTGTCATTGAGCACATTTAACTTTATCCCCCATTTGGTTTCTCCCAGAAAATTCAGGAGCAGCTCTTTCATGCCAAGAAGCTGTTGAAGACATGCAGGTTTGCTGACAGGTACTATTCTCAAGCCGGGCAGACTGTCTTCCCTCCACACATCTGCTAATCCTCTGAGTGTCCCCTGCTCCTGGCTCCCCATGACACAGGGCTTCTTAGCACTATGATGACCTCATGGCTGTCCTTGGGAATGCACACATCTCTTTAAATCACTATCTAAATCACTAGTGGAGGATTTAACTCTTTAGGAAGAATGAGGCAGTATAAGGATGAAGCAACTCCAGCCAGTGGCTTTATTACTATTATTAAATTGTGGTAAGTGCACATAACATAAAATTTACTATCTTAGCCATTTACAGTGTATAGTTTGATAGCATTAAGTACATTTATATTGTTATGCAACCATCACCACCATCCAGCTTGTAAGCTCTTTTCATCTTGCAAAACTGAAATTCTGTACTATTAAACAACTTCCAACAGGCACAGTGGCTCATGCCTGTAATCTCAACACTTTGGGAGGCTGAGGCAGGAGGATTGCTTGAGCCCAGGAGTTTGAGACCAGCTTGAGCAATATAGTGAGGCCTTGTCTCTTCAAAACAATTAAAAAATTAACTGGACATGGTGGCACATGCCCCCCAGCTACTCGGGAGGCTAAGGCAAAAGGATTACCTGAGCCCAGAAAGTCAAGGCTATGGTGAGCCATGATCATGACACTGCCTTCCAGTCTGGGTGACAAAGTAAGACCCTGACTCAACAACAACAATCACCCCCCCCAAAATTGTTTTATTTTAAAACGTTTTTCAGACTCTAATCTTTAATGACAATGTGTTGCTTTTTAATTAAATGTCTTGGGAAGGGGACTGCATTCTATAGTCATTTGGCCTTAAGCCTCCACCTCATGGCCTTAGTGTGGCATTGGTCTCAGGGCCTCAGTTCTCTCATTAACAACTTGCATCAATACCCACACCTCCTCCTTTCTACAAAACTTTCTTGACTATCCATTATGTGTTCAGATAAAAAATCAGTGCATTAGACATGTTGCGAGATGCTATGAGGATGCAGAAAAGGCACCATTTAGCTCAGGTTGGGGCAGGAAGACTTAGGTGTAGAGAGCTGGCAGGGCTTCTAGGAAAATAAGACTGAGCTTAAAGGGTAAGTTGGAGCCAAGAAAGAGGAAGTTGGGATTCTCAGGCAGAACTTGCAGCAAGAGTGAGCATCTCAGGCTGGTGGAGAATGAAAGAGAATTTGACATTAATGTGTCAAGTCCAGAGTAGGCTTGGGAATGCAGCAAATGAATGGTGCTGCCACTGGTGACTGATTAAGTGAGTTTAGGAAGAGACCAGATGTTAGGAGATTAAGTTAAGTTTTGAGTGCCCTTGGGACATCTAAGTGACCATGATGCATGTTTTTTTTGTTTGTTTGCTTGTTTTGTTTTTTGTTTTTTTTTTTTGAGAAGGAGTCTTAATTTGTTACCTAGACTGGAGTGCAGTGGCATGCCCATGGCCACTGCAGCCTTGGCCCGCTGGGCTTAGGCAATCTTTCTGCCTCAGCCTTCCAAGTATCTGGAACTACATGTGCACGCCACCACACCTGGCTAATTTTTTTTATTTTTTGTAGAGAAGAGGTCTCACTAAGTTGCCCAGGCTGGTGTTGAATCCTGAGACTCAGGCAATCCTCTCACCTCAGCCTCCCCAAGTGCTGGAATTACCGCACCCAGCTTGCATGGGTCTTAATGCTGGACTCACAGATTCGGGAGCCTGTAAGCAGTAATTCTCCTACCAACTGAGGCAACAGTCAGTGATGCTGATAGACTTGAAATTTAGCTGAAATGAGACTAGACGCAGTGGCTCACGCCTATAATCCCAGCACTTTGAGGCCAAGGCAGGAGGATTGCTTGAACCCTGAAGTTCAAGACCAGCCTGGGCAATGGTGAAACCTTGTCTCTACAAAAAATTAAAAAAATTAGCCAAGCATGGTGGCATATGCCTGTAGTCCCAGCTACTTGGGAGGCTGGCTGAGGCAGGAGGATCACCTGAGCCCAGGAGGTCAAGTCTGCCGTGAGCCATGGTTGTTGTGATCATGCTACTGCATTCCAGCTTGGGCAACAGAGTGAGACCCCAACTCAAAGGAAGGAGGGAAGGAAGGAAGGAAGGAAATTAATTTAGCTGTAATGAATAAGGTAGTAATTTTTGTTATTTGATAATCAGTACTCAGTATACATCGTTAAGACTTTTTCTTTTTCCTTTTTCCATTTTCCTTTGCTCATTGTGTACCTGGGCAGGCTGCAAGAGATGCATTTCTCTGCTCATTCAGCTTTTTGAAATCAGCTTTCATGAAATTTTAACTTCCTGGCTTCCAAGCAAAATTGCAAAATGTAGAATGGTGGTAAGCAAGGTTTGCTGTTGTTATCGGGACTGTTGTTTTTTAAATCGAGTTCAAAAAATGAAGTGTGAGCTCCGGGGGAGAAAACAGCTCGTCCATTCTTCAGGTGTCTGTGTGGGTGGGTTTCTGAATTCCTCTCTGTTTCCCTTCTGGCAGCGCATTAAAGGAGTTTGAGCAGGAGCCGAGACACTTGACTGATGAGCTCCACCTGTTCTCCCTGGAGGACCTGGTCAGGATCAAGAAAGGGCTGCTGGTGCCCTCGCTCAAGAACATTCTGAAGGCTTCTCTGACACACGTGGCTGGCTGTGAGGTGAGGGTTCTGGAGCAGGCATGTCCCTGAGCTGTCCCTTAGGCACCAGGGCCCATGCTGGGTGTCCTGCAGTCGATCTCAGTAAACTTTCACAACCCTGAGGGAAGTGCCGTGACACCATGTATAGATGAGAAAACTGAGGTCAGAGCTGGGAAGTATCAGGCTGAGACCATCCTGCTGGTAAGTGGCAGTGCTGAGATGCAATCCCAGGCTAAGTGACTTCTTAGGCTGGGTGCCCACCACTGCTTGGGACCCACTCTGCTCTGAAATGTCAAATATAGCCATGTGGAACCTGGATCCAATGGAACAGGAACTCTCTGTCTACGGGGAATGAAGAATTCTAGTGCAGCAATCCAAACTGAAATGAGATCATTTAAGAATGCATGTTTAAATTAGGATCTTCCTTTTTTTTTTTGAGTCAAGATTTCACTCTGTTGTCTAGGCTGGAGTGCAGTGGCATGATCCCAGCCTTCAATTCCTGGGTTCAAGCAATCCTCCTGCTTCAGCCTTTTGAGTAGCTGGGACTACAGATGCACACCTCCATTCCTTGCTAATTTTTGACTTTTTGTAGAGTCTAGGTCTCGCCATGTTATCTCGGCTGGTCTTGAACTCCTGGACTCAAGCAATCTTCCTGCCTATGCCTCCCAAAGTGCTAAAATTACAGGCATGAGCTACCTTGCTCGGCCTTAAAGTTATTTTCCTCTGGTGCTTTAAGCTGCCTTCATGTGGAATGGATGGATGTGCACTTTTTTGTTTAGATCCATTCATTGCTACAAAAAGCAGCATCCTTTGCCTTCTAGAAGCTGGAATCACAGACTTGCAAAAATTGATGTTTATAAAGTTCTGTAAAAGTTCAGACTCAGCTTTTTCATCAAGAGAAGCATTACCAGTGAGGACTGTAACATTTTCATGCCTTCTTTTACAGCTGTGTCAAGGAAAGGGCTTTATTTGTGAATTTTGCCAGAATACAACTGTCATCTTCCCATTTCAGACCACAACATGTAGATGTTCAGGTAACTTCATAACTTAATAGCATAAGCTTAGAAATAGCTTAGCAACTTAAGACAAAGTTAGTTTGAGTTTAATAACTTAAGCACAAAATTAACTTAAGCTGGATAACAGCTTAAGAACTTAAGCACTATTATTTCTTTAAAGTACAGAATATGTTCTTGTGTGCATATATGCTGGATTAGGGATAATAAAGTTTTGGGCACAAGAGGAGGTGTATTTGGGCAGGGCAGGAATTAGGATGAGGTCTCCTGGTACAGGGTTTGGATAGAGGCAATGGTCCATTTGATGCCTGTGCCTGCCCCATCTTGTAACTGGATCACAGTCAGGCCCAGTGTTAAAGTGTCATCTCTGACTGCTTTTGCACCAGAGTGACAGAGCTGAATAGCTATTGTAGAGACCATATGACCCACAAGGTCTAAAGCATTTATTACATGGCTCTTTACAGAAAAGGTTGCCTACCCTTGTTCTGTGGTGTTAGTGCCTGTGAGAATCTCTTGCTCTCTAAACTCTGTTTCATGGGAGAAATTCAGGTAATGAACTCTGCCTTCAAATAGACAATTTGAAATAGACACCCTTGATATGGGCGTGTTCTCCTTTAAGACCCTTCCAGTGTGTCTCTCCTAACCCTTTTGGGCAGTGTTGCAGGACAGATTCTCCAGCAAAGAGAATCTAAGGTAGGGATTTGCGTGCAAAAGGATGCATGTTCTCCCGCTCAATGTCTATGGGGACATGAAAGCAGCAGGATTGGGCAGAGGGAGAGGTTGAACTATGGTGCAACAAAGCCCTCAGCCCATCTTACAGAGAACCCTAGAGCTAGATGGCCTCTCAGTATTGTCCCATATTGGGGACAGAAGACCAGTCAGGCCAGCCTAGTTACTCGCTAGTGACCAGTCACTGGATGCAGGCTGGTGCCAGGAAGGGGGACCTTAGACGAGGTAGCTTTCTCTCTTTAAGGCCCTTTGCTAAGAAGCACTGCTGCTTCTCAAGAGCCATCAGCCACCAACTCTCTTAGCTGCTGGGGGAACTCAAGGCTCAGGCTTGGGCTGATCTGGGAAGCACCATGGCCTCAGGCTCTCTGACCTATGGGGAGAGCTATCACCCTCCATGAGTTTCAACCTAGCTGATTTCTTTTTAGAAGATTCTGGGTTATGAATTCAGACTATCTCCTTAAGCCAGGGTTGACCATTTGCACATATGTGAGAAAACAAGATAGGCTGTTTGCTGATAGCTGTCTTCCTTGCTTGCAGCATGTAGGGCTTGCTTTCACAAACAGTGCTTCCAGTCCTCCGAGTGCCCCCGGTGTGCAAGGATCATGGCTAGGAGAAGACTTCTGGGAAATCTGCCCTCTGCAGCAACATGATGCTCCTGACTATTGTGAAATGGACTGTGAAATAGACTGTGAAATAGACAATTTGTGTCTATTATTAGCAGCATTGTTTTAGATTCAGGTATTGTATATTAAGAAAAAAGATAGCCATTGTCTTTATTGTATATACTTAATGTCTTAGGAGAATGTAGATTCTTTGTTATTAAGCGTAGGATTGTTACTAGCGATTTTGTTTACAAATGTTTTGTTTTTGCTCCTGCTGGGCTTTTTTTAAAGAGTTTTTTTGTACTTTTGTATTTGAATTGTTATGTTTAACCAATATCGAGCCAGTTTTTTGTGGGTGCAAACTGTAACTGACAAGGTGAATTACTCAATTCCTCTTCCTCTAAAGCTTGTTTTTGAAACTGATCGGTACTTTGAATGAACAACAATACAACCCAGTCTGTTTAATCAGGCTTTTATTTCTTCAAGAAACAGACTTATACTTAAATGTCATTTTATAATTTTGTCAGTCTCACACATTTTATTTATCCCAGGGTTTGATTAGAGAGTACACATTTCTTCTGTAGTTACATTTCAAGGTGAGTTTGAGTTAGCAAGGTGTGCGCGTAGTTCCAGTTGAGGTGCAGTTTGAAGCAGTTGCCCCTAGATGGCACTCTCACAGATACTACAAATTGACTTGTATTTGTCATCTTTATTCCACACACTGTGATGTCAAGGGAGGCAGAGGTGAGTAAAATTTCATCCCCGCCCTTGAAGACCTTGTCTCATAGATATGAAACTGAATATAAGGTATTTGTGGATTTAAATAAGCTGGGGGAAATACTCTTAATGAACAATGTGATTATGGTAATAACATTAAAATCATAGACATCCATTAATAAGGTTAAATGAATCACAAAACCTTTATGACTTTTTCCCTAGGAGTTTTTATATTTATATGCTTTCCTAAAATATGTGAGACTATTGTTTTTCTTCTACTTTCTATGTACTTTTTCCCACTTGAGAAAGGGCCGGCCCCTGGGTTTCCTGGTACATTTTGAGGTTTGGTGTTGTATTCCCTGGAATTCACATGCCGTAACTAAACTTACTTTGACTTAATTTCTCTATTGCACAGACAATTAAGTGCCCCTAACCCTGTCCTGTTGGGTAATGTGTGTGTTTTATTCCATGGGCTAATATTGAGCAAATGAAATAAATGAATGCCTTTTATCAATCTGGTGTCTTTTCATTCTGTTAATTATTTTCTTATCCCCAATGTCTCTGTCAGAGCTGTACTAATAGTCATTATTTAAGCCAGATCTTTTTCTCTCTCCCTCTCTCTCTCTCTCTCTTTTGAGTTGAAGTCTCATTCTGTGGCCCAGGCTGGAGTACAGTGTCACAATTGTGGCTCACCACAGCCTCAACTTCCTTGGCTCAGGCAATCTTTGTGCCTCAGTCTCCTGAGTAGCTGGAACTACAAATGCATGCCCCATGTCCAGCTCACTTCTTTTTAAAATTTTATTGAGGAGACAAGGTCTTGTTATGTTGCCTAGGCTGGTCTCAAACTCTTGGGCTCAAGCAATTCTCTCACCGTGGCCTCCCAAAGTGCTGGGATTACAGATATGAGCCAACACATTTGGCCCAGATCTCTTTTAAATAGAAATTTAGGCACATAGATAAATAAGATCAGATTTCACACAATTTTATTCTTACCCATTTCTCATATTCTTTGTCAGGAACCGAGAATCAGAGTGGTACATTTATAACCCTTTCTGAGGTAAATGTCAGTCTCTACTTTACAGGTTAGGAAACTGAGGACTAGGGAAAGGAAATAACTTTCCTTGGTTCCCACAGGAAGTGCATGGTGGAGCTGAGGCTGGTGTTGAATATGCCCGCCTCCAAATCCCATGCCTAGCTGCTACTTCTTTTGTGGGTGTTTTTGCGATAATACGAGTAAACTTAACCTTGACTGGTAAGTACTAATCAAACCTACAATAGTGGCATTGGGCAGAGTGTTTTCTCACATCATTCCCTTGTGTTGACTTAAGACAGCTGTTGTGGCTCAAGCATTGCTTGAAGGGCTCTGTACTCAGAGTTGCTGTGTTTGCAACACATTGTTGAATGTGTGTAAGTTGTGTATGTCCCATTTCTTTGGTATTAAGGAAGAGTGCACAGGAATTGCCAGGAAGTGGTGCTGCTGAGTTTTGGTTTTGAGGAAGAATGAGATAATTTAAGTAATTGTGCTGTGGAATTTATCTGAGACTTGGTTCCTTTCCACTGTGGTTATAGAGGCTCCTTCCCAGTAAAGTGCCTGTTAGAACAGTGCAGTGATCCTCAGCCTGCACATACCACTCTATAGGGAAGGAATTCATTGTGGCACATATTGTTCTTTAGTAGGATTTACTGATGGTGTGGTTTGTCCATTCAACTCTTTGTTGGCTGCGGGAAGGAAGACGAGTACTTGGTCAGACCATCACCCACTTTGAGGCATCAAATTGCAGTGCCATGAGCCTCAGTGATTAATCTTCTGCCTCTACATTCTGCACATGGACAATCATAGTAACATGCCCCTTGCAGTCAACTGCAGGTGGAAGTTATACCATCTTGAGGCAGGGAATATTGGGTGAGGAGGGATGAGTCATCCCAAAGATATTCTGATGTGTTGACCTAGGTGAGAATTATTGGTCAGGATTTCAGATCGAATCCCAGATCTGCCACTACCTGCCTATGTGATTCTGGGTACTATCATTTGGTTTGTTTGATCCTTTAAAACGCCTGTTGAAATTTTGTCCCTAATGTTAAAGGTAGGGCCTAATAGGAGGTGTGTAAGGAGTGAGTTGTCTATTCATTTTCATTACAGCCAGTTGTTAAAAAGAGCCAGATGGCTCCCTCTTCCCTCCGTTGCCTCCTCTCTCATCATGTGATCTCTGCACATGCAGCCTCCTCTTCTCTACTATAAGTGGAAGCAGCCTTGAGCCCTCAACAGAAGCAGGTGTCAGTGCCATGCTTCTTGTCTAGCCTGCAGAACTGTAAGCCAAGTCAACCTCTTTCTTGTATAAATCATCCCTCAGGTCATTTATAGCAACACAAATGGACTAAGACACTGAGAAAACCACTTGAATGATCTGAGCCTCTGTTTGTAAGAGGAGGGATACTAATAATATGCAGCTAATGTGAGGATTAGATGTGAAAATAAAGCACCCACCAGAAGGCTTGGGACAAGCAAGAACCCAATGAGTGGTAATACTGAGGTCTAGCCAGATTAAAAACTGGGTCACCTGCTTTCTGCATCTCTGGGTAAATCACTCTGTGAATCTCAGTATGTAATCTGTAATGCAAGGATTAGAATAGTACCTACTCATGTGGGTTAACTTGTGTCCCCCAAAAGCTAAGTTGAAGTTCTTACTCCAAATGTCTGTGACTGTGACCTTTTGGGAACTAGGGTCTTTACAGATGTGATTAAGTTAAGATGAGGACATACTACACTAGGATGAGCCTCAATCCAATGACTGGCTTCATTACAGGAAGAGGGAAACTTAGAGGACACAGGGAAGGGCAGAAGCAGAGATTGGGGAGATGCATTGACAAGCCAAGGAACCCCAAGAATTGCTGGCAGCTAAGAGAGGTATGGAGCAGATTCTTCTTCAGAGCCTACGGAAGAAACCAACCCTGCTGGTACATTGATTTGAGAATTATGAGAGAACACATTCCTGTTGTTTTAAACCACCCAGCGTGTGGTAATTTGACTGAGATTGTGAGCTTCAAAGGGACACGGTATATCAGGGAGGGATTAGGAACTCCATTTTCTGTTCCCAGGTCTGAGCCTGTGTGCTGGCTTAATGTCAGCCAGACACCACATGCAGGATGCCTCTCAGCTTCCAGCTGTCTTGAGGTCATTGTCAAAGGAACAAAGAACACAATTGCAGTGTGTCATTTGTCAACCTCCCTTATATGCATGCATCCTTAAAACACTTAAGAATCTGTGGCTTAAAATAATAATCCCTCCACTGATTTGAAAAGGGAAATCGTAGTTCCCTTCTCTCACTTCACTAGAAACTAAAATAGAGCTTTTGTAAGCAGGTGCTGTGGTAGGCAGACTGCAAACACATTTGGGAAACCTCAGTGTAAAAGTGAGAAAATGAGACCATTTGCGTCCTTGCACATGAATGGGCAGATCTCCTAGGAAAGAGGACTAGCAATGAAAGAGATTGGCAGCTGGGCTCGGTGGCTAAGCCTGTAGTCCCACGCCTTTGGGAGGCTGAGGTGAGTGGATTGCCTGAGCCCGCGGGTTCGAGACCCGCCTGGGCAAGCGAGACCTCATCTCTACAATAAATCAAAAAATTAGCCAGGCGTGGTAGCGCGCACCTGTAGTTCAGCTACTTGGAAGGCTGAGGCAGAAGGATCACCAGAGCCTAGCGGGTCGAGGCTGCGGTGG
>CAUYQG010217730.1:0-37475 GCA_963574415.1 Tarsius wallacei
CTATAGCTCAATAAAGTATATATGGGAATATCTGTAGAAAGAAGGAAGGAGAAAAATTGAGGAGATAAGAGAGAAATTAAAATTCTTGGGCAACTCCTTCGGGTCCCCTCCCACTGTGGGACCTTTTCTGTCCTCTCAATAAATCCTGCTCTCTTACGAAAAAAAAAATTAAAATTCTTCTTCTAGTAGGATGTTTTGCACTCTGTAGTGATAGAACATGGCATATAGTTACAAATACATATCATACTGTCATACTAGAAACAAATAACTGTTTGCCCTGTAACAAATCTTGTAAAGGGATGGGTATATTTTATTCTCCACTCTTCAACATGATTAGTACCTCAGGAAGCTGACCCATATGGACTTATATCCATGGATTCTTTTGCCCTTTAGCTGCCAGCTGGATTCAACCACTGCGAGGCATCAAAGATGATTGAAAGGCAAGAGGAAAGTTAGATTAGGGTATTTATTACTTCATCTCTCCTTCTGTGAGTTCACTACAGACAGTTGCATCCACCTATTGAAGACCACATCTGCTGGCAGACAGCCCTCCTCATAGACCTACATTCCTGGATCTGGGAATTCTTTCCTCCTTCTTTTCTGCCTTCCAGTCTAAGGATATTAATGAATCTTACTAGTGCTGTACCTGTGTTATTGCACTTTACTTTCTTGGTTTCTTTGGGGCATTCTCCTAACAACTGTGTTGTTGGCAGTAGGCTATATGAACCCAGAACTTGGAATATAAGTCCTAGAATAAATGTATGCATTTGATATTTGAAGGGTACAGAACAAAGGAGGAAAATGACTAAAAAGAGAAGCATAAAAATGGATCATAGGATACTCTAAGGAACTTCGCTCTTGTTATTCTGGCCATATTATTTACTTCCCTTCCCTTTAACCATGAGTATTTCCTCCATTCAAGAATAACTAATGGTTAAATTATAGACATGAAAAGAGGAAAGTGATTAATAGACAAAACATAAATCAAGTTCTTTTTGTAAGTTCTTATATGTAACAAGCCATGGCTTTGAATTTGTGTAGTAACAAGTTTTATCATAGATTCTTTAACCGTGCTATGTATTTACTCTATAGAAAGAAATATAGAAAAAAACACTTGAGTTAGACTTCTTTTCCCTGATATTATTTCCTTTAGTGCTTCCATTGTTTCTTTCCCATTTACATCCCATTCATTTAGATGGGGCTAGTCTTGATCTCTATGATAATTTTCATTTAGTTGTATGTTAATTATTTTCACAGATACAGGAATCCCAGGATAAACCATTTTTGTTCTGGTAGTCCCAATTTACATTTAGTCATAAGAGAATTCTAAGCATCCTTGTGTTCTTTAACACTAGACAACTCCTTTAGAAAAAGCATTCATCATTTGTCTTAATTTCTCATGATGGAATTCTAAAATGTGTCTCAACTGCCATCTTTCTTAGGCAACATATTTTGAGCTGTCATCGTGACACTGCATTAATTAATTCAGTTCTTATGAATTATGTTGCTGATCTAAATAATAATAATGTGAGTGAAAATGGCACCTTTGGTAACTGTTCTTTGGGGTTTCGATGTGGTATTTGTTTACTTCCTTGGAATACTCTTAACCTTGGGTTTTCACCTCCTACCTGATTTTCTATTTTCCCCATGGCGAAGTCTCAATTCTGATGGCAGAATAAGGTGGCATACCTTCTACTTTATGCACTTTCACCATATTATTCATTAAATTCCAGCTACAAGTTGAATATACTCTGTGTCCATGGCCACGGCAGAACATGGCTGAGGTTGAACATTTGCTCCTGAGAGACATGCCCTGGCCGTTTGCCTCTGTGTTCCTAAGAAGGTACACTTAGCCCTGCTGAGCAGTTGGAGTACTAGAAAACATGGTCATTGGTCTGGGCAGTTGATTTTGCAGAATTTTGTATTAACTATTCTCACATATTGAACTCTAGGGAATTCTCTATGCCCTCTGGTGCTAGTTTTTTAAAAACATTATAAAACTAAGTTGATTAAAATTAATAAAGCCCTGTTCTCTTGATGCTTAAACTTCAACTTGACACATTAAACATGTTATCTCTGCAGAGTGTTCTAAACCATCATATGAACATTAACAATATGTGTTGTCTACACATATAATGAGTGTTTATTTAAATTTCTTTTTTGTATATTTTGTTTTACTTCAATAATTGAAGTTATGCATCAACTGCTATTTCCTGAGCACCTTGTCCGCTCCTGGTGTTAGAAGTAACTCAAAAGGAAAAATATCAGATTCCAGTTCACTCTGATGTATATTTTTGGTGGGGAATGGAGAAACACTATAATTGTCATCATTTTACTACTGCAACAAAAAGAGTAGACTTTAAAAATAATTTTGAACAAGACAAAGGAGGCTGATCTTGTGAAAGGATGCAGTTATTTCAAGACTTTGGGATGGTACGGAATGTAATGCATGATCTTTATGAGAGAAGAAAACAAAAGAATTATTAGTCAGTGGCCTTTTTGTTTTGATTCTCTCTTGGTTTTTATACATTCTTTTTTATGTACTATTTATTTTCTGTTTGAACTTGTTTTCTAGATGAACCTTAATATAAATGTACTATTTAAGGGAAATGCCAACTTTTAGTCATCTAACAAAAATGCTTTACTCTGAACTAAGATTAATGGGTGTAGCTACAACAGGAAGCTCAGATTGAAAATAGATCTGGTTTCTGAACCCTCTGTGACTGAATGCCAATATGTAACATAGATATAAGTGGGGCTTCTCTGTTGCAAAAGGAGACAGGAAGCCTCTACCCACATTCCTGCTCTACTTCTGCTCAGAGGGCTTGAAAATTACTGGTATACGTCTTTTCTGTTGTTGGAGCATTCTAATATTATCCTTCAATTATTAAATAGATAGTGACTGCTGACACATTAGCCTCAACTCAAATTCCTTTGCCTGTGGCTGTATAGTCAGTCGCCAAGAGAATTGTTTAATGTAAACTAAAGCAACAAATCATTGTAGACAGGGAACAGGGAGACGGAATGGGATCATACAAAGGTTTTTATTTTTTTCTTTTGTGGTTATCTCACCCATTTTTTTCAAAGGACGTATACAAGCAGTGGAGTGTTGACCTCTCTTCCCACTGTCCCTTCAGCATGCATACTGGACATGAGCTAACTGGAGACTACATTTGAGGTGATAGGAGGTTAGCCCTGAGACCCACTGTTCTAGAAAGCTGAGGAGACTCTCCCTCCTCCTAGTCTCCTCGGGAACACCTCATGGAAAAAATAGGTGTTTTGGCCTGGATTGACACCCATCGTGTCTGGCTCTAGAAAACAAGTGCCAAAACCCCACTTCAATTTGTGCTGGATAGGCAGTTCAGTAAGTCAGAAAGTCACCTGGGGCAGGAGGCCAGGGATTGAACATTCATTTCTGTGCCTTGTCCAGTATATCTTTTAGAGGTAGCTCACTCCTATCAACACAAGAGTTGTCAGAATGTTTTTCTTTCCTAAAGTAACTCTTTTAACTAAGGAATAAAATAGCTTCATTATTGGCAAAATATTCATTGTTTTCTGATTTCCATGCTGTTGCCTTGCTGGTTAGATTCCTCTGCAAATAAATTGGATATATTAGAGTTAAGTTGGCAAACATATAAGTCCAAGAAAGGAGATGAGTATGCTTATTTGCTGTGTAATGACTTAATATTATGAAAATATCAGCTTATTCTTTTTGACTATTGCACAGTGACATCTTAAAAATGAGTTAGGATCTCTGCCAAATGGAGAACAATCGTAGGATGACATATATACCTGAAAAAGCCACAAGGGGCGAACCAGGACTGTGCATCCCTGTGTTATATTAAAATATCTAGTGTCTTTTCACCACTCATTTAGTTTTAAAAGTTTTATTTATTTATTTAACATACTGAATTTCTGTAGAGTTTTGAAAACAAATTAAAAATATTTTGACTGCTCAATAACTTTGTTTTTTGTTTTTGTTTTTGTTTTTTGAGTTGGAGTCTCACTCTATCACTCAGACTGGAGTGCAGTGGCCGCTCCCTGCCACCTCAGCCTCAACCTGCTGGGATCCGGCGATTCTTCCGCCTCAGCCTTCCAAGTAGCTGGAACTACAGACTCACGCTACCACGCCCAGCTAATTTTTTTGATTTATTGTACAGATGAGGTCTCGCTTGCCCAGGCAGGTCTTGAACCTGTAGGCTCAGGCAATCCACTCACCTCAGCCTCCCAAAGCGTGGGATTACATGCTGAGTCACTGAGCCCGGCAAATAACTTTGTTTACTGCGTAGAAAAACTTCATATCTAGACTAAAAGATAAGTATTTCATTGAAGCCACATCTCTAGTTAGTCAAAACATTTTATCAATTCTATCTTTTTTTAAATCAGTTCACTAAGAAAATCAAACTGAAATGTAACATATTATAAATTAAGTTAGAAGTTAAAAGCTACATATTTATCATTTGATCACCTTATTTGAAAAAATAGCAATTACTCATTGAGGCTGCTTGATATTATGAAGTCTATTACATTTGGGAACATAGTTTAAAACTAGTTACACTGGTGTCATTATCCAAATTTCTATTTTTCTAGTAAGAATTTAGCAAATTATTAATTACCGGCACATTTGCATGATAATAGAATTGAACCAGTTAAGAGGGAAAAGGACAGCTGGTGGAATCTATCAGAAGGCAACATCCCTGAGTTAGTAAGAGAAGAAGAAAGGAACCCAGTAAGTAAGAATAGACAGTGATCGTAGCTTAGACACAAAGGTTTCATCTGTGTTGGCAGCAGGGAGGGCAGAGTGCTTGGGTTCTGGTGCTTGCAGCCCTGTGAATGGCACAGTGTCAGCCTGTGGATGTTTTTATTCGCTTCTATTTTCTCATTCCAAGAGAAGGAGCAAGGTATTGAGCAATCTGTTGAGGATAAGAATAGGTAAGGAAGGGCCGGGAATTAGAAGACATTTGAAATTATATGAAATAGTTTTTGATTGAGGTAGGAAGTAAATGGGCCACCAGCTCTGTCCTCGACACAATGGATTACCTCTTCAGTTGACAGTAGTGTTACTATTCGAGACTTTTAAAAATTTGACCATATACCTCTCAGTATTTGTATCTCTCTAAGACCCACCATTTGGTCCCTTACTTTTTATAGATGTCTGAAAAAATGGCTAAGAGGCTATTTTCATGTGTGTGCCCTGGAGACCATGACAGTCTTCTGAGATAATGTAATATAGTGTGAATGTGGTAACCCAAATCATCTCTATCATCTTTTTCTTGTCCCCTTCCTCTCCTGAGCTTTCCTCTTCTCTCTCTTCTTCACATGCGAATGAGCAGCTTTGCTTCTCCCCTGAGGTCCTTTCATTTTCCTTGTCTTCATATCTGCTTCCACCTAACTTCTTCTTTCCTTTCTTTTCTAGTCCCTTTCCCTATCTCTTTCCTCTAATAGTGTTCTCTGGATACAACCTTCGTAAAAAATTCTGAGAACTTACCCATCTATACATTTATATAAAATAAATAAATGTACATCTACTACAATACTAATTTTTACATTACAGTATAATCCAAAGTATAAATTTTAAAGGAGCCTCTGTCCTTCTGCCCAAGAGAAATAAAGTGATTCAGTTGGGGGAGGTTAACAAGAAATTTGTTTATTGTGATGGGGTGCCTGAGATATATGGATACCAGCATCTGGTTCCAGTATTATAATACTTCCAGCAGACCCATACAACAATCGATTAGAAAGGAAATGGAAAGGCTGGTGAAAGGATCAGTGGAGTTTAATTGTATCCCCAAAATATGGGGGGTATGTGTAAATGTGAAAACATATAACACAGTTCACATTTTTCCGTTCTTGAGACTTCTGAATTGCATGACTTGAGAGGGAAATTAAGGCTGGGGGCTACTTCATCCTAGATTCTGCTTAGTACAGCCTCATATAGTGCAAATACTATCCCTGTGATTCCCAGGCTCTGGGTGAAAAGCAATAGACAGCAAGGAGCGGAAGAAGCTGTGGGGCTGTCCTAGAACCTGGCATCAAGCAAGCCATGTTCAATCTAAGAGGGAGCTGAAAGAGTGAACTCTCACCAGTGGCCAATGAGAAACAAATCTGCTTCTCTGTAACTGGGTCTTAGGAAATAGGAAGGTCTAGAATGAAGCTGGACCCTGCCCTAGAAAGCCACTCATATCATCTATACAGGGACCTCTATGTTATCAGAGGTCACTAGCAGTCAATGGAATGAGCCCAGGTCTAGAACTGCCTCTACTTCATGTAGGTATGAAAAACTGTGAGTATCATTATCTTCCCTCCTTTTTCTCTCTACTCTTAACACCAGAGGAGTTAGGTTTTGGGGAAGGAGAGAAACAGATATCACAAGGTGAGAACACTCTACTAATTCATTCCAAGATGCTTGAGTAGGAGGAGTTGGCAAATAGATCACAATCCCTCCCCACTCAGGGACCAGAGGTATGGTCTCTGCCTATAATGAAGGATGTCTTAAAGTGGAGTGGACTAATTTATGTACTAACTGAAAATAACTTGAGTCTCCCTAAGATAATTCTAAAGAGATTTGACAAAACATGGTTGAAGGCAATGGTTAGTGAAATATTGACAATTTCATGTTAATAGCTCACTGTGTTGAGACTCAATAAAACCAGGTGCATGAATATAGAAATAAACTAGGCTTAGAGTCAAATCTTTAAATTATACATGGGTTCGACTTAACGATCTCTTAAAAATTTTATGATGGTGTGATAGTCATACCAATTAAGTAGGAACCATACTTTGAGTGCCATACAACTGTTCTGTTTTTCACTATCACTACAGTATTTGATACATTACATGAGATATTCAACACTATAATAAAGGTCATGCATTAAATGATTTTGTCCAACTATAGGCTAATGAAAATGTTCTGAGCACACTTAAGGTAGGCTAGGCTAAGATATGATATTAGGTAGGTAAGGTGTACTGAATACATTTTCTGCTTATGATATTTTCTACTTATGATAGGCTTATTAAGCAGTAACACTACCATAAGTTAAAGAACATCTGTACTGTATCATAAAATGTTATACCGAGTTACTTTTTAAATTATGCATATTCCATTAAATTGATCCCACTAAAAATATTTTAATTATACATTTTTAGTGAAGGCAAAAAGTTTCTGTTTAATAAATAAGTAAAAAGTAATTTAAAACATTCTTCTTTTTTTCATTCTTTAAAATTTATACTTTGGGGTATATTTTAATGTAAAAATTAGGACAGTAGTAGGTGTGTATATTTATTTATGTTATATAAATTTACTGTTGGATAAACCCTCAAACTTTTTTTAACTGAAAGAGGAATCCAGGTACATTTTATTAGAGAAAAGAGATTTTAAAAGGGATCCAAAAAAGGGAAGTGAGAGAAAGATAAAAGAAAGGGAATATGAAGAGAAGAAGAAAATCACTGGAGAAAAGCTGGAGTCATTTATATAAGAGAAGAAAGGAGGAAAGAGGAGGAGAAGGGATGAGGCGAGGGAGATGGATACCAGGAATACAGGATGACTTGGGTCAGTATGGTTCATCTGGCATTGATGCCTATCCCAGAAGAAGTTCAGGGTCTCAAGGGAACACACATAAAAATAATTTCTCAGTGACCTTTTCCAGAATCAGTAAAAGGCAAGGGAACAACCAGGGGGCCTCAGACAGACTATACTGAGGGGCATTTGGCCACATTTTAGCCTCTGCAGTCACAGTGTTACTGTCAACTAAGTAGGTAACCTGTGATGGTGAAGACAGAATGAGTAGTAGAGGGTGTTGTGGTAGTGGTGATGGTGGTCATGGGGAGGAATTAGGTTTTCTAAAGAAGAATAAAAAGGTATGCCCTCATTTCTGAGATTATTAAGTTTTTTGTATTGAAATGTGAAACCGTGCATACAGTTGAAAGTTAGCAAAGAAATGTAATATTTTTGTTTTATTTTTTTTAGTTGGGGTCTCACTCTGTTGCCCAGGCTGGAGTACAATGGCAGGAACACAGTTAAATATAGTCTCAACCGTCTGGATTCAGGCAATCTTTCTGCCTCAGCTTCCCAAAGAGCTGGGATTCCAGGTGCATGCCAACAAGCTCTGCTGCTTCTTTTCCTTCTCCTTCTCCTTCTCCTTCTCCTTCTCCTTCTCCTTCTTCTTGTCTTCTTTTTGTAGAGAGGAAGTCATCTTGTTGCATAGGCTGGTCTCAAACTCCTGGGCTCAAGCAATCCTCTCACCTCAGCCTCCCAAAGTGCTGGGATTACAGGTGTAAGCCACCATGCCTGGCCAAGAAATATAATTTTTTTAAAAGAGTAAATTTTATTTACTTAGAATTGACTTTTTAAAAAAAGAAAACAGTAGACACCAAAAAGATATGCTTTACCTGCTGGAGACTGACATTACATTGAGAATAAACAACATCCTTGTTACAAGAGTCTTAATGAAAATACACATTTATGCAAAGTCCTTTCTATACTACTAAAAAATCTCCTCAGTGAACTCTGAGTTCACACACAGAAAAATAATTAAGCCCCTGGAAATCAACAAGTATTTATTAAGGGCTTAAAATACACTTTACACTGTTGTAGGAATTATAGCAGATACAGTCTTGCTTTCAAAGAACGTATCCATTTATAGGTAAATTGAAGATATAAATTGCAATAAAGATTTGATACAGTTAGGATTAAGTACTTATATTAGTATTTACAGAGAAAGAACACTAACCAAATTTAATAGAACTGATTTATGTTACATAGAAGAATGAAAGAAAGGGGAATTAAGAGAAGAAAAAAGTGAGAGGAAAAATTACTTTTGAAACGAAACAGGATCCTAGAACTCAAGAGAAACAAAACAAAAAAGAAACAGAGGGTAAGACAGCAGGAAGCATAGACCTGAAGAAAGAAAATGTAAGACCATGGTGTCTGAATGCTTGCCCATTCTCCTTCTAGTTTTTATTGGTTAATGTATTTGGCTTATAAGCATTTATCTCAAGCACCAGACATGATGCTGAACAATTAAGATACAGAATTAAAGAAGACAGGATGCCTGCCCTTGAAGAATTTTTGATTTCAGACAATCAAAGTAGTAAAGCACTGAGTACATTGTAGTGGGTCATGAATAGTTTGCCAAAAGAGATGTTAATTTACCTATAAGAAGTTAATATACCTACAAGATCTGAGAGTTCCAGTGTCTTAGATGATTGTTTTCAATCATAAAAATTGAAGAAAGAATGTGCTGAAAGTCATGTAGGACATGAATTATTCTTTATCCAAGACACATTTCCCCAGGAATCGAGTTGAGCTTGATCAGCTGTGGTTCCTCTGCTCCCACCTAGAGGCATGGTTTAACCAGGGGTCTCAGCCCTGGTTTCACATTAGAACCACCAGAAGTACTTTAAAAAGTATTCATGATTGGGTCCCACTGTGGAACAATTAAATCAAAATCACTTGAGTGGAATCTGGGGCAATGGTATTAATTTAAACACTTCTCCAGACAGTTCAGGAGTTTCCAGCACTGAGATCCACCAGCCTATCTGTAGGCTTGTACTGACTCTTGCTATAGCAATGATTTTTCAGAAGTTTCTGGATTTGTTCCAAATGTTATAACAAAAATAGATTTTTCTTTTGTGGCACTGACGTTCTCTCATTGTACTGCCCATTTGCAGACTGCACTGTTCGGTTGAGTTTATATGGCATTTAGTCACTGATAAAGTAGATTTTATTTGTAGAACATTCTTGTTTCTGAATGTCTTCCTATTTGCTGCTGATCCATATATATTTGTCAAAAAGTGGCCAACCAAATAAGTCTTTCCCAGGTGTATTTAGTGAAAAAAAATCCTGATGGTATATTATTTTTATTAGAATATGTTATAAATTTTCCAGATGTGTTGGTATTAGTTAATTGCACTGTGTAATGGTTAAATATATCTATTTGTGAATGTATTTTGAAAAAGAACAATTGAAGAACTTCCATATGAAATACGTTCATATGTTATTGCTTTATAGCAGAATACTTGTTCTGTTCCAGCTTGTTCTAATGCAGATAACTTTACCCTCCTACAGACTTTGTGGTCAATTAAGAATAACACAAATCTTAACATTCCATGACCTCTGGAAGCCTTTTGAATGCTGCCTGGAACCTTTGCCTTTGGTCCTCAGTTGGCCTTGGCAGTTTAAGAGTTAGGAACAAAACAGTTCTCAATCGTCTACCTGCAAAACATCAGAAAATATTACAAGACTAGTCGGCATTGCCAAAATTATTTCTTCTTTCTTAGTCTAGTCTCCCAAAGGAAATACTGGATTCCTGCCTCCTTTTCTTGGGCAGACAGAAGCAGATAAAGCTGCAAAATCCATTTAGACAAAATGGCCTCTGCCTGCATAGTCTGTTAATCAGAGGATACTGCCCACAAGAGTCTGCAACACAAGCAGCAATATACCTGTTATCTCTCCTTTCTGTGATAATCTAGTCAGTTTTCTTACCTATCTTTTCTGACCAGCAGAACAGCTACATTTAATAAAATAATTGATTGCAGTTTATTTAAAGTAATCAAAAACCAACAACTCCCTACTTACCTTAAAGGAAATTAAGTTTTTTGGCATAATTTGAACAAATGATATTTTAGAAATTAAAGTTTTACAAATATTGGAAAACATGCTGAGAACTTATGACTCACATAATGCATTGGAAGGTATAGTTTGCTTAAATAAATAGCTACAATATAAATGATGAAATTTCTATGTCAAGAATTGTACTAAAGTACAGAATCTATAAATTAATGCAGATAAGTATTGTTGTGAGCTTTTAAATGATAATAGAATAATAGCAAGACAGAGGTGATGGTGTTTAGGATAATTCATGACTGCCTAGTCAAAACGCGTTCTTAATTCAGATATCCAAGCTGAGGTAGAAACAATGTATATCTATAAATAGAGACTATCTAAAATCTGAAAGAAATGTTTTGTTTTACTCTGTATTCCATAATTCAGAAGTTGAAGTAGTAAATGAAATTGCTATTAAGAATTTACTTCTCCCCGATCCCCCCCAAAATGGTTAAATTAAAGCAAAAAGAAATTATCAGAAATAATTATCAGTCCATTTTATGGTACATAATAATTATTACATTTTGAAAAAGAAATTTTAAAACACAAGAGGCACGTGCAAAATTTCAGGTTCAGATATTGCAAAAAAGAAAATAACTCAAAATAAATGCAAAGGTCTAGAAAATAAACAATGACACTATAATTGCAAACACTCTTGATTAAGAAGGAAAAGAAGCTCCTACAGACACAAAAATTAATTCAAAAAGAGATTTATCTGAGTTAATATCACAGTGTAGTCCTCTAAAATCAGCCTCCCAGTGGTGGACTGCAAAAGCCATTGTTATGGATTCATGTATTAAAGAGGTGCATACAAAAACTGGGATATAAAGCAAATGAACAAAAATAAATACAAAAGAATGGAATTTTAGAATAGTAAGAATAGTATTTGGAAAAAATATCCCTAAATGAGCTAAGATGTGCTTTTTTAAAAAAAGGCTAAAGTAGGTGGCAGAAATAACCTTACCTTTATTTGGAGAAGGAGCACAAGAAAAAGCTAGGACATTTCCCTTGAGAATGTGCCATAATGTTAGCATTGCATCAAAGGGAAATAGAACTCAGGTGATATTGCTTTGCTTCCATGTTTTTCTATGATGAAGAAGATGCTGTAATATAGAAGGGGCAGAATAACAATTGACGCCAGAAAAGGGGAAGTTTGTATAGAAGAGTCTTGGTGATCTGAATCACTGGCTCCTAAATGTTTGTCTTCTGCAAAATAAGAAGAAAATATCTAGTGAGTTTATTCTACAAAACTATTTTAATTTAAAAGAATGTACTTTATTATTATATTCTTCATTCATTTTTGCATATTTCATGTATTCTTGTTGTTTATTTCATTTTTAATAAAATGCTGGTGATGGTATATGTAAGTTAGTTGTAATGTCTTTTTGTGATAAGAAGTTGGCAACATCATGTTAGTTTCCATTTTAAAGCATCATTGGTTCATAAAATCCAAAATCGTATACTTTTAAAAATTCGTTTGAATAAGAAGTAGATGAGCATGATACAATATAGAAACGGACATATAGTCACACAATATTTTGCCTTTCCTTGTCTTCTAGCCTCTTATCTCCTTAGTTTCCTTCCAGAAAGGCAACCACTCTCCTTTATTCTGTACAACTTTCTGACAAATTCTGGAATTTACATAAAGATTTCCTGTGTTTTTTATACAATTAGTAGCATACACAATTGGTCTGTAACTTTTTTTCTACATAGCACTATATAGATCCCAGGACACGAGAACCATTATTTTAAATGTCTTTTGAGGTGAAATAAAATCTAGATACTAACATAATTTATTGATATATTTGTAGGATTAGTGTAAAAAATTCTTGAGAAATACATTAGGATGAGAAAAGTATCATAATTCAGAAAAGATGGAAATGTTAACCCAATATTTCCAAAGCAGAGAAATAATGATTTAAGACTTACATACTGGTAAACTCAAATCAGTTACAGGCAAACTCTTTTTACGCTGATAGATTTCCACCAAAAGTTAGGATGTGACAATCTAGGAACAATCATGAGTTTATAAGGATAAATCAGTAAAAACCTCATCAAAGTTTCTGAGCCAATATAATAGCAAAATGTTCTAGATTTTGTATATTTTGATTGTCACTAGCCATTTGACCAAATTTTCAGGATCTGTGTTAAGCAAAGCAAGGAGGATGAAGTGCAACTTGAACCTGACTGAACAATTTTATCCAGAGAAGATTAATTACTTACTTCTTAGAGGAATATTAAAGGTTACCTTACCCAATTAGAGTGCTATTGACATAGTTTGCATTTTATCCACACAAAGTGACTGTGATTTTAAAATAATGTGTGGATAATGCAAACAGTGGAAAGAAAATTAATGGTATTATATTGGAGTGGGAATTTCAAAAAGATCTTCATATTATGGAATAATAAATAAATTACAACAAAACTTAATTTTAAAGAGGTTGAAATATTGACTATCCAAGTATAGGAAATTAAAACTGGCTTAATTGACACAAAGAAAAGTTGAGTATTGTATACATAAACTGCAAATATATAACCTTCTTAACAAACATTAGGTCCTGCCCACTTGAAGATTGAAATTTTATTTAGATCTTAAAATGTTCCTTCCTCCCTCCCTCCCTCCCTTCCTCCCTTCCTTCCTTCCTTCCTTCCTTCCTCCCATTAGGGACTTACTCTGTCACCCAGGCTGGAGCGCAGTGGCCTGATCAAAACTCACCACAGTCTACACTTCTCAGGTGAACTTTCTGCCTCAGGTTCCCAAGTAGAGTACCTGGAACTACAGGTGTGCCACCATGCCACCAAGGCAGCTAATTTTTGACTTTTTTTTTTTTTTTTTGGTAGAGACAGGGGCTCACCTTGTTGCCTAGACTGATCTTGAACTCCTGGGCTCAAGGAATCCTCTGCCTCAGCCTCCCAAAGTGCTGGGATTACAGATATGAGCCACTGTGCCCAGCCCCTTTTTTCTTTCATTATTTCCTTTATTTATGCTCTCAGTAATCTTCTGTGATGTTCTTTTTTTCTATAATATGGTTTTTACATTTCTAACTTTTTTTTTTTTTTTGAGTTGGAGTCTCACTCTGTTGCCCAGACTGGAGTGCAGTGGCAGGCTTTCGGCCACCGCAGCCTCAACCTGCTGGGCTCCGGCGATCTTTCCGCCTCAGTCTTCCAAGTAGCTGGAACTACAGGCGTGCGCTACCACGCCTGGCTAATATATTTCTAACTTTTAAGAATTTCCGTAAAAAACTAGATAACTTTCTAGTTCTGGTGTGGATTTCCTTTACGCACTCACGCACGTACACACAAACACACTTAGGTCCCATCATGGGAGTTTGAGAGGTAAGAATAATGGATATTGTGTTTACTGCTTTATAATTTTAAATTAAATTAAACTTTAATTTAATTGAAAAATAATAACTTCATGTACTTATGGCATATATAATGTGATGTTTTGATATGTGTATACATTGTGGAATGATTAACTCAAGCTAATTAACATGTTCATAACCTCACATAATTTTTATTTTTTCTGCAATAGATCTCAAAAACAAATTCCTCCTGTCTTACTGGAAATGTATATGCTTTGACTAATATTTTTATTTTACCCCTGCCCTGCCATAGCCTTTCAATTGGTCAATAGGTATATGAGAAAATGTTCACATCACTAACCATTAAGGAAATGCAAATTACAACCACAATGAGATACCACCTCACTCCTTTTAGAAAGCCTGTTATCCAAAAGACAAAAGGTAATGAGTGTTGATGAGGGTATGGAGAAAAGGGAACACTTGCACACTGTTGGTGGGAATGTAAATAAGTATATCCACTATGTAAAACAGTGTGGAGTTTCTTCAAAAATTAAAAATAGAACTACCATATGATCAAGCAATTCCACTTCTGGGTATATATGCAATGGAACTGAAATCAGTAAGTTGAAGAGATGTCTGCGCTCCCATGTTAACTGCAGTGTTATTCACAATAGCCAAGATATGATAACAATCTAAGTGTTCATCAACAGATTAATGAATAAAGAAAATGTGAGATATAGATATAGATGGTGTAGATGTAAGTGTGGATATAGATATAAATAGATATACTCACACACAACAATAAAAATACTTCAGTCTTAAGAAATAAGGAAATTCTGTCATCTACTACCAAGTGGACATTATGCTAAGTGAGATGGCCAGGCACAGAAACACAAACACTGCTCTATCTTGATCCAATATCCATTAACATAAATCAATTAACACCAAATATATTCTATGATCTTATAAACAGTAATGGAAATAATGTGCTCAGGGAAAGAGCAGTAATAGTTTCACTCTTTAGAGTCTACTGGAATATTATTTTTAGTTCTATGTATAATATTATAGAAAAAATTATATGAGGAATGCTTTAAGGAAGTAGAGATATTTTGTTTCAAAAGAAGCAGAAATAGTCATCTACATTAATTAAGGGATATTATGTAGAAGCTAAACATTTCTTAAATAGCTACAGTAAGCAGACCTAGGATTCATTTTTTTTCATAAATGATAAGGTGGTGGATCCATGCTGAAATAAAGAATAGCTTATTACAAATTAGACCTGTACACAGGATGAGCTACTCTCAAGTTGAAATTTTCCTAGTGCTAGAAATCTTCAGAGAACAAATGGTGATTTATGAATATTTTCAAAAATAAAACATTTATTTATATAAACATTTACAAAATAGTATTCAATAAATCTCTGATCCCAGGTTTTTCTGTTTCTTTGGATGCCAATGAATATCTGGTATTAGATTTGAGTGTGCTTTATTTGAATCCATCGAATTCCTGGTTATCTGCCTGATTTTACCCACTATCTTACCTAGAACCCTAATTTTCATGGGTCTTCAAACTCTTGACTGACAGCTTACTCAAATTTGACTCTGTGCCTTATGTACCCTTAGATCCTGAAAGCATTTCACCTCAGATTTCCCACAGAATTCCAAAACTGCCTCCAAATCACCTGCCAGTTTTTATGTATTCTTTTGACAGGGCCTTGCTTTCACATTTGTCCTCAGATCAATCAGTGCTTTCTTCTATATCTTGTTTCCAACAAGCGTTTCATTATCACACTTCATTATCATGAGTCTTCTAACTGGGTTCTGCCATCATTGCAACTTTTTTCTGTTTTAGGGTTCCTCATTTTTCATAAACTAATAGGAGCCCATTCAGCACCTTAGTCTTCCAAAATTCTACCTTAGTTATTGTTGGTCTTCTTGAAATCATTGTCTCAAAACCAATATCCCCTACCAGCTATAAGATGAAGTGCAGATTAGTCAGCTTGAACTGTCAAAACAAAATATCATAGACTAGTTTCAATAATATAAATTCATTTTTTTTTTTGCAATCTGGAAGCTGAGTAGTCCAGGATCAAGGTTTTGGCCAACTCAGTTGCTGATGAGAGCTCACTTATTGGCTTGTAGACAGCTGCCTTCTCACAGTATCTTTGCATGGAAGAGTTCACTGGTGTCTTTCCATATAATGGCACTAATCCCATCATGAGGTCTCCACCTTCATCAACTCATATAACCCTAATAACCTACCATGTGTATCATCTAAACTGCCATCTCTTAGGGGTTAGATGTTCAACATATAAATTTTGGGGGAGATACAGATATCTAGTCCATAAGATAGTTTCCCTTTATGGTCTAGTTCCAAATCATATTTCTAGCTTTATCTTTGAATGCCCTTACATATCCCCTTTTTTCAATAAATTTGTTTATTCACACTTTCTTCATGATACTATTTTTTGTTCTTATGACCCCCTTACAATATATACTTCTCCCATTTATTCAAATACTACCCACTTTAATCTAATTGCATTTCTTCTATTGTTTACTTATACCATTTTGATTTCATATTTTACTTAAATTTTTATATGACTATATGAAGTGGTGATGGCTGTATTTTTTTTTAACAATTATACCACAATTCTTTTTGAATGCAGAAACCGTGTCTTAGACTTTTTTGTGCTAAAATCTTATTTCTATAAAAAATAATTGCTGGCTTGATTCACTGTTGAAGGTGAATTCAACAGCATTTAATGAGCACCTACTTTGTGCTAGCACCTTTAATTTAATCCTTTACTACATAATTTGATTCTTGACTTTTTTACTCCCCCTAAAATTTCCATGTCAATTTCATAGGGAAAAAGGACACTTCCCTTTTCATCTTTCTCTTTATAACGTTATACAGTTAAGACTGTTTCACTCCCCCAGCTCACTAGCAACTCAAAGATTTCACTTGGGCCTCATGCCTAAGTTCACCACTTTTTCTTCAACTTCATCGAGAAACAGTGAGATAGGGTGAATTCAATGTCCTTTTTAACTTTTCCAAATTCAAAACATCCTAAGAAAATAACTGGCAAAATTGGACAAAATAAATTAATTACTCCTTGTCTCCATCTTCTTAGCCCATTGTCTGGTGATAATAAGCACTGAATAAATAGCTTGAATGTTGAATGAAATAATTCTCAAGTCAGTTGCTAAAATCTGCCAGCATAGAAGCTTGGAAACATTAGAATTAGAACCGGATTTCAGAGCTCAGAGATCATCCAGATCAATTTGTTCATTTCTAGATGATGGAATAGAAATCTATAGAAGCTAAAATGGTTGTCCTCAAGTAACACAAGGAATGGCCAAACTAAACTAGAACTCAACTTGACTGCACCCCTTTTCTGCAGTCTTTTAACTATGTCCCACAATTTAGATCACACTACTTCAGTGAGTTTAAAGGTATGCTGAATGACTTTAGTGAGAATGCAACAGAAAAGGATAGTTACTAAAAGACCGAAGGAGAAGAACATATTGAAGGAAAGAGGACAGATTTACTTTTTTTTAAAGTGTATGATGATATCTATTTTTCTTTCATAAGTTGGTAAATATGCATTAGAACTAAAAGACAAATTCAAACCTTCTTGTGTTTCTTATAAGTGACAGAATCTTTATATTTTTATTTTTTCACATTCACTACTTGCATCTGTATTTTCGGTATTAATCTCTAAGGGGAGCAGGCAGTGGTAAAATCTCTGAACTCTCCTGTGTTTGAACTGAAATAACCATTTGAAAACTGCTGCTTTGTTTACATGATTCTAAAAAGGGCAAAAATGGTTTGAGTGTCTTGTTACTGATTGATCTGATATTTGGACATTATGCATACCGAGCCTTGTACGAACAGAAAAGCAGCTGTTTGGGGGAATGTCAGCATGACTTTTTTTCCCCCTGGCTTTTCTCCTAAAGTTCAGCAAAGGCCATTTTTCAAAATCACATAAATCCACTTACAAAGCCAAATAATTTCTTTTCTTTGTGTGAGAGTAAAATCTGTATTTACTTATTTAAAATCTCTCCTTGCCTTCTACCTTGCAGGAATTTCCTGGTATTTCTGTTATTCGAAGGCTGTCTCATCTGCCCTCCTTTGAATCTCCAACTTGTTTTGTCCAACTTGGAGGATCATAGCGTAGATTACTTTGTATATCTTGTTTCCAGAAACAATAGCCGGTGACACTTCCATCATTTATTCTCTCTTCTCCTTGTCAGGGACACACGGTCTACTGCTTGCCAAGAAGTCTGTTTTTCAGGTCAGTGACTCCATCCCTTCTAGCATTTTCTCAGAGTTAATTTCTTATGAAAGAAAAAAGAATATGTTTGATAGTTCTGTCAAATGAGAACTCAGATTTGAATGACTTAGGCTAGATTTTAGCAAATGTTTGTGACCAGGGTCTGAATTGCTGACGAAGGTGGCGGTGGTGGTCATGATGGGGGAGGGTGAGAATCGGTGACTGAAGATATGGTAGTGGGGATGGTGGGGATGTCTACTTATTTGTCAGAGTGCATTTCCTAAAAAAAAAATGGTTTTTGGAATTATTCAATCCCACTGTAGAACAATAGAAAAAAATAGTGGTTATTATTTAATCATCTAAAGTAGCAGCAAATAATTTACAGCCAATATTATACTATTTGTCTGATCCTTAAGAATGGACGTTAGTGAAATTGCCTTTCTTGAGAATAAAACATTTTGCAATATTGTGACTTTAGCTTTCTGCCTTGCCTGCAATTTCATGTTTTTTGTTAATTTCTTGTGTATAAGAACTCATCATAAATATGAAAAATAATATTATAGTGTCATATATTCATGTCTCTGAATAATTCAATCTATTTACCAGAAAGTACTTGCTAAGTTTCTCTCAAGTACTCAGCACTGATTTTGCCACTGAGAGGGTTACCATCATCTTTGTTTTCAAGTTGACACATTTTAGGTGAAAATATTTGATATTCATTTATCTTATGAATATTTACTGAATGTTGTCTAATGTGCTAGACACTGTGATAAGCAGAGGAGACACATGCTTTTCTCAGATCCTAATTGAGAACATAGAATTGCAAACTCTATTGTATAGCAAGAATTTTGTTATAGCGGAAGTATAAAGTATAATGGAAATTGGAGAAAAAAACATCTAAGTTTCACTGGGGTCATCAGGGAAGGCATTATTTGAGAAGAAACCACTTCAGCCAAGACTTGGAGGGAAAATTTAAGCAGTGAGTCTTTCCAAACACACAGGCTTGAGTGCATACACCTGTTACAATAGCTGCAGCTAATTCAGTACTGCTGCAGTATCTTAGTCAAGGAAAATTGTAGTATTGGAGAATACAGTGCAGACTTGAGACACCCTGGGCAAGTGGACAGATGCCATCACATGAAAGTTTTTGCAGGCCTTACTCTGTTGAGATTTTATTTTGTGTAGAGTAATTTTCAACAGCAGAATGACATATTTAAGTATTTAAGTGAGGAAGATCATTGAGAGGTCAGAGTAGAAGATACTTCAGAGAGTATGACTGAAGCCAGGAAAACCCATTGTGTGGCCTTTGAGGGTGAGAACCGATGAGAATTCAGTACTAATACAGCAATGGCAGTAACACCAACAGTGGTGACCAATACATAGCATAAAAAATAAATAGTATCATAGGGGTAAAAATAGTTCAAAAATTGTTAGAAGATTGAAGGAAGATTTTTAGGTTACTGGCTTACCACATGGGACTGAACAATGCAAGATAATGTAAAATTAATCGCCCAATTATGTAACTTCAAAAATAAGTACTTTAATGCTAGTAAGAGTGGGCAATAATTGAAGGTAACTCTATGCAGAAGGTGTCAGGATATAAGCTGGGATCTCAGAGAAGTGGCACATATAGCATTATGTAAGAAAAAGTAATTTTTCTAAGTGACTTAGAACTAACTTTCTTGTATTTTATTTGTATTCTGGAGTCACCTGACCCATATGGAAAAAACTTTATTCCTCCTTATTCTGAAAACGTAAGGCAAATGGGTTTAAGCATGACGCATAGCACTTACCTAAGTAAAATTATATTTCTAATTGAAGAAATATACAAGTTCTCTATTTCAGACCCCAGTAGAGAAAGACAGAGGAAAAGAAAGGAAGAAAAAATGAACTAACTAGTAATTATTTTCACAGAAGACAAGAAAGGAGTCAAACAGTAAGCTTTACTTTTTAGATTGGAAAAACTAATTTGCAATGCCCCAATAAAACAAAATAAAACTTAGCAATGAAATCATCACATTGGCATTCTCAAATATAAAAACATCGTTTTTTTTTTACTGCCTTCAAACAAGGCTTATGATTTCAAGGGACAGATATTTGCTACTTTATTAAGGAGTGCTAAAATGTTTTCATTTATATATTTCTTCCTATTGGCTTCTTTTTTTACAAGTTTGTGCAGAGTTTGGAACAAGGCCCATAAGATCAGTGCCCATAAAGAAAAGAGCTAACTGTTGGAAACAAAACAAGAATATTGAGTAGGGCAATCTATCACCTTCTCCAACCATACTGCAGATATATTAGGATAATCCCAATACTCTCAAAGATAATGGCATTGTTCATAATTTCAAGAAGAATGTAGTGAGATGTGTCTGCATGAAATACACATCAATGCCTGTGTGTAACACAGTGCTGTTTTTTTGGCTGGAAAAATAAGGTATGATTGCAGAGACAGGAGAGTGAGCTTTCCAATGCAGTTACATTGGAACTAGACCTTGAAGCATGGATAGGAATTAGCTTCATAGAAAGAAGAAAGGGTCTATTATGAAAAGTGAGCCATGTGGACAAAACAGCAAGGTTGGGCTAAGGGCTATGCATGTGTGGGTTATCCACAGGCTGGATTTTGAACTGAATATCAAAGAATAGTGGCATATAAGCATAACATGAGATAAAATACTTCTAAGTTTGGGAGCTTAAACTTAAAAAGTTCTTAAGAAATTTTGAATTGGAGATGCATTTAGTAACCTTACTGCTTTATGATGATAAGACATTATTAATACTAATAAAATAAATAATAGCTAATAGTGCTTATAAGTGCTTATAAGTGCTTAGTGATTATAAGTGTTAGACACCTAGTAACTACTTTAATCTTGATAATTATCTATGACGTCTTACTATTATCCCCATTTTTCAGATTTGTGAACTGAGAAATAAAGTAGCTACGGAACTTGCACAAAAAACACAGGCAATACCTGGTAGAGCAGGTTTGTAAAAGGGGCACAGCCTGGGGTCTTAAGTTCTGCATAAAGTTTGTCCTTTGTAGGGAGGCAGGGTATTCAGTGTAGGTTAGACATAGACAAGCTTCTTGTAAGCAGTTTTAAATAGAAGCGTTCAGACATTTTTCCTTATCACATCAGACCTGACCACCCTTCAGGCTGGAATGTGGATTTGTCAGACCATAACACCCCCTCAGCTCATCAAAAAAAAAGCCCATCAAGGTGTGGAACTGGTGCAGCCCAATCTTCCAGTTCATGGTTTAACTTAATAATCACTAAAAGTTAGCCAAATCTCTTGTTAAAGGCAAAATATATGTTCCAGGAAAAGACCATCCCTTAGCTCAACAGTGGTGGAAAGATGGTAATCTCTCAGGAGCGGATACCTGTAGCCCACCCTCTTTAGCAGATAATCTTTGTGAAAATATATCAAGCATTATGTCAAAAGCTAAAGCACGGTCTTTCCATTAAGACACCCATGTCTCTATGGCATGTCTCCCCCTTTCTCTTTCTCTCTTTCTTTCTCTGGTAAATTTTGTTTTAAAACTATACTGGCCACTCTGAAATTCTTTTCAGTAGTGAGTCAAATAACTCACAAGTGTTGTACCGCACCCCACCCAGCAGCAGTATGTACAAAGTGAATGGGAAGGGAAAAGCATCTTAGGAGTCTGTTCTCAGGCATCAGGCTGGGATTTGGAGGCACTGAACATGAATGTTGACAGAGAGATCTTTAGGTAAGCCTTTGGTTTTACTTCTACACAAAGCAAGATGTCTATTTAGGTGAAATTTATGTTTATTTAAAGAGAGAAACTCTTATTCACTGTTGTAGAGTAGAATCTCACCAACCATCAGCTTGGTCCCTGAAACAGTGCCCCAATTCTCTAATTAATTCACTAGTGATATTTGCTTCCCCTCAAGGACACTCATTTCCTTAATTCCATACAGAGTTTTGATACTGGAATGTCTCAGTCTATTGCCTATGTAAATGGTGCAGTTGCTTTTTCATGAAAATGCATACAGTTCTTATTGTACTATGTGTACTATATTGGCTTTTAGAAAGAAAAATGTAAATAACTTGGCACCATTGTGGAAGACAAAACATCTGTTTGCTTTGGACTCCAAGAGAATCTCGCCACATGACTTCTCTCTGAAGCAGATTAGTAAGAAACTTGTGGATAAAATATCCCAAGGGCTTTCTTACCCACTTGACTAAGAGCTTAAAGTCCCCTACAACTGATTCCATCATTTTAATGGTTGCATGATATCCCTTCTCTCTGGGATAGATTATAAATGGTACAGAGAAACTGTAGTTTCCTCTGATTCCCCAAACCTCTCCTCTTAGAATCTTATATCTCTTCCTAATCAGTCAAACCTATTTGAGGATATGATTTCCTAAATCTTTTGTTTTTCTTTTTGATTCTTCCCTCTCATCCATTCACCAGGTATTTGTTTGTTATTTCCCATACACAGGATCTTATAATAAGCACTAGGTTTACAATGGGGAGTAGGACACAGCCAATTTCTTCAAGAAATAAAGAAGTGAAAAGTTGTAAGTGCTGATATATAAAGCAATACAAAATTGTAAAAAAGATCAGAGGAGGAACACAACACCATCTTGGGGCATCAGGAAAGGCTTCCCACAGAAAATAATATTTTTTGGGAATTCAGATAATATTATCCAACATAGGGCCGAGGTGGGGCTTTGGATGTGTTGTTAATGGTAGACTATTATTCCAGGGAGAAGAAACGCTATGCACAAATGCAAGGAGGTAAAAAAAATATCGGAAAGTCTAGGAAACTTCAATTATTTTAATTCCCATGTCAAATCAATTCCTTGGTTTTTTTGGAGTCATGTTGCCAAACCATTGTTCATGTGTATTTTTTATAAGATGCTTATACATAGCCTTTTAGAAGAGAAGTTCTCTGCTTAAATAATTTCAAGAAATATTGAAATAATGCAAGTTAAAACGGTTGCATTATTGTAGCATCTTTAATATATCAATGTACACTATGGCATACCAAAAGAATAATTGAAGGTGAGACTTCTTCCAAACTTATTTGACAGTAAAATGGTTTATTTCACAGAAAATCCTTTAACAACTTGTGGAACTAGTTTGTGTTTTGTAGAACAAACTTTTATGTAATTGTTGGTCAAGCAGTCATGGTAAATTAAGGAAATCTTAATGAAAAAGTCGCAACATACAGCATTGAGGTAAAATCTACAGATGTGAGCACATGTGCATTTCAACAAAACTATTTTCGACCAGTAATTAGAATTTTAGAGATTGTTAGAGTTAAGTTTGAAAGCCGCCATTAATATTTGCAATATCCCAAGTCATGACACTGAAGAAAGTAATAGAGCTTGTATCAATCTAAGACAGAATTACATTTCAGTGTTCTAGGATTGCTTATAAGAAAGGACCTATATTAATGCTCTAGAGTCAGTTCCAGTGTAACCTAAATCTGTTTGTGTTAGTCACATATTGTCATTCAACCATTCCCTTTAGTTCTTTATGTAATACTACACTACAGTGGACCCATTGCAAGGTATATTTGATGAGTTACATGGAGCTCAGTTTCTGCACAGCTCTATTTTGATTAATGACATGTAGGATTACACTGGTATCTTCCATCTTCATTTGGCAAAGATCAACTTTCACATTGATGAAATTTTTTAATCAGTGAGTAAGACAAACAATATCTCCCAATAGCTTCCCTATGGCATAAAAGGTTAAAAACAGAGAGGAGGATATCTTGAGCATAATGGCAGCTTTTCGTTGTTCTTTTTGATATAAATGAATGGGTTCTCAATAATTACATGACCCTAGAAATAGATGAGATTCCAATCAGCTGATTTATGATTCATATTTGGGCAGTGATAAAAATGGAAACACTCACTCTTTTCAACAGGCCCTAAACCTACCCTATAACCATCTTTGAAGTTGAACCCATGACAGTGGCAGCACCAAAGCACTTCCTTATTTTGGCAGGTTTTTTAAAAGTCTTAATTATTCTACTCCCTTTACTTCTCCATATATTCCATTTTACTTTTTTTTTTTTTTGAGTCTCACTCTTTTTGCCCAGACTGGAGTGCAGTGGCACACTCACGGCCACTGCAGCCTCAACCTGCTGGGATTAGTTGATCCTTCCACCTCAACCTTGCAAGTAGCTGGAACTTCAGACGCGTGCCACCATGCTCAGCTAGTTTTTGTGATTTATTGTAGAGATGAGGTCTCACCAAGTTGCCCAGGCGGGTCTCGAATTCCTAGGCTCGGGCAATCCTCTCACCTCAGCCTCCAAAAGTACTGTGATTATAGGCTGAGCCACCTCGCCTGGCCTCGTTTTACTTCTTAAAGATAAAATTTTTTATATTGGTACTTTCTTACTCCCTAATTCATTATTTAAACACACACACACACACACACACACAGACACACACACACACAGACACACACACACACACACACACACACAGTGTGTTTATAGGCTCAATCCTATTATCAATAGATTCTAAGCTGCAAGCTTTCACTCCAATATAGGAGCAAAGAAAGGCAGAGTGTATGTACTGATTCTGCAAGGTCCAGATGACAAGTTAATTAAGTTTAGTGTAAACTGCTCAACTGCTTGCAAAACATAAGCTTCCTTGCTACTCACATCTTTGGTTTATCCATTAAAAAAGGTTTGACTGATTAGTATCAGTCATTTTCGTTCTTTCATAATTTGTCTGATCATAATTATGACAGTATTTATCTTGTTATAAATTTGGTCTGAATGTATTTTACAGGCAGCTAAGAAAATGTCAAATGTTTTCCTCAATCCCTGGGGCAAGCCCATTCTTAAGCAGCTTCAATCAGAAGCACCTGTATAGTATATAAGTTACGCGGGCCTCACTTGCCTAAACGAACCCTTTCCTATTCTAGGTTGAGTAGAGTTTCATGCTCGTTCAGTATCATTCTGCTTGTATATGAAACACAACCATCTTATATTGGATTCAATTTATTTATTAGTATATGCATTCATTCATTCATTCACTTATTAACTTAGTTTCTGACTGTAATCTTATACAAAATATCATAACATATTTGTATTGCGTAAAATTGAAACAAACGGGAAAAAACAGAACAAACCCAACAAAAACTGGTTTGGTCTTCTCTTGAGAAAAAGTACCTTGAATGTCCTTGACACAATTTCTGACTGCCTCTAGATAGCCTTTCTTTTTGTTTCTCCTTTTTTCTTTCTTTCTTTTTCTCTTCTTCCTTTCTCCTTGGAGCCTGGGTTCACAGCCCCTTTCTCTGTGGCCTTGCTCCAGGGCAGCAGTGGAGGAACTGTGCTGGCACAGCAGTTACCCACACTCAAAACTTTCTCTTGCTGGAAACAACCATTAGAGGTGGCCTCTGCTTCTTCAGACATGTCCCAGCCCTTTGTCAGTGGACTTCTTTTCCTCCCTGTTAGGGCCTGCATGTGTGGCTCTTCCATTGTGCCCTACATTCTGAAACCAGGGACTTCCTCTTGCCATTCATACTAGAGGTCAGGAGATAGATTGGGGGAAAATTTATCTCAAAGCAATGCCCAGTCTTCTAGTCATTTGATTAACTTGATGTCATTTACTACACACTTATTGTTTACTTAACAAGGTCCTGGAAGTTAAAGAGACAAACGCTGGAAGCACATATACCACTGCACTTCACACTGACCACAGCTGTGCCCACAGACAGGGTAGGGCAATGGCAAATGGGTACGCTGTGCAGAGGCGAGGGCACATCAGTTAGAGCTACCAATGGCTACTTCCAGGAGATGAGCCTTCAATTCACATACCTCCATTTTCCACATGATTGATGACTAAAGTGGGACTCAAATGTACTTCATCTTGTTTTCAAGGCTCTTTCATTCTCAGGAGGATACATGGCAATCTCAAACCCAGATGCTTATGTAAGAAGTTACTTAATGAAAATAAGATAACCAAAATCCATAACCAAATTGCCCTCTGGGGCCACTTAAATGCTGTTTTAAACACAGTCAGGTTTCAATTAAGTTTTTCTCTCTTTTAAGAATTGTATATAACACTCTTCATTGATCTCAACAGTTTTAAATTTTCTTATTTTATTACATATTTTTACAAGAAAATAGGAAGGGTACATAGATTAATATTATATTCATATTTTTACTTTCTAAGATGAGATGAAATATTGGGTATGTAAACAACATTTACAAAAATAAATTCACAGGTATTTCTTACCCCCAAAGTTACATATTATATATATAACATATATAATAATAATACATAAAATAAAATGAGATATTATCTTTCAGAAAAGGTTCTTTTATAGATATATATGTAGACATCGTCAGCCACAGTTGTTCCTTATTAAAAAAATAAATTGAAGGAAAGGAAATGGGAGAAAAAGAGGAGAAAGGCCAGGGAAGGGAATAAAATATAAGGGAAGATGGGGAGAGGAAGGGTGGAAAGAAGAGGAACGGGGAGGAAAGCAAAAGAAGTTACAGGGCAAAAAATATAATGTGAACTGTAGAAAATGTAACTTAAGTGATTAATTAATGATTTGCATACTAATAGCTAACAGTTTTTAGTGCTCATTATTGGTTGGCTTATATGCTATACATCTGCATACATTATCTCATTTAATACATATCACAATTTTATGTATTTTTTTTTCATTTTAGAAAGGAGGGACTGAGACTTAGAGAGGTTAAGTAACTTATCCAAATTTACACAACTCTAAGTCAGAATTCAATAGTACTTTTGGCCTCAGTGTGTGCTTTTTATGGTTTCTCTCACAATTGTTAATAAAGAGTAGAAAAACAGTAACTTAGTGAGCAATGAATTCAACTCTGTTCTGAAACTAATGGTTGCCTAAGAAAATCAGCATAAAAGAGATAATAAAGTCACTACCTATAAATAATATATATGATCTAACTATAGGACATTGCCATTTTTGTGAGTCAGAATGGTTGAATGTTGGCAATTTTGTATGAATCAGCTGAGTAAATATGCCTATATGATACATGTGATTTATATACAGATACACATAAATTTAAGTATTTGTGATAATAATTAATAATTATTTGGTGCTTGTTGAGTTTAAGAAGATATGCTAAGTACTTTACATATATAATTTTATACAGTCTTCCCACCAAGCCTATGAGTTTGGTATCATTATCTCTCCCATTTTATAAAAGAAGAAATTAAGACATGAAGAGATTTTATAATTTGTTTCAAAGTCACACAGTTAGGAACTGACAGAACCAGGACCTTTTCCTCAGTCTTTTAGACATCATTTTATTGACCATAATCCTAGATTGACTTCATATTTAATATACGTATTTCTACAAATGTTTGGGAGAAAACTCATGCTAAGGTAAATATTTTTGCTTTTATAGTTTTTACTTTATGCATCCTGCTTCACATATCACCTTTAATCTAATTTATCTCCCTTAATTTTATTTAATATTTAAAGAGATGAAAGTTAAAGTAGTTAAGTAACTAACTGAAGGTCACACAATAATCTGTAACCAATGTTGGACTCAAATTTATGTCATCAGCTTCTGAGGGCTGTTTCAATTTCTGTATGATACATGGTGAATCCACACTTATGCAAATACAGATGCAGAATTAAGAAGCAGTTTACTTAATGAGAATAAAATAGATCTGTAGCTCATTGCTAAAGACTTGCATCAGTGATACCCACTACTTTCTCATTAGCCTTTTGTAATAAGTTCAAATCTCTTGGCTTTTTAGAGTTCCCACCAATGATAGAAATGTGTGTGTCATTGTTGAACTCTCCTTATCTGTCTTTCCACACATTCAATTATACATTTTTAACACCTAGTATGTCTTTTCCTTTCCCATCACTTATCTCCACCCTAGGTCCATTCTTTGCCATGGATCATAGCCGTGACTTAGGTACTAATCTTACTGTTCCTGGTTTTGTCCCTTCAAATCTATCCCCTTCACAACTATTTCAGAAATCTTCTTAAAACACAAGTTTATTCATAGTACTTCCTTTTTTAGAACTCTAATCAGATCCCCATCCACTATTACATGAAGTCTGAGTTTCATAAGTAAAGCACTAAGTTTTCCACAATTTAACTTCTTTCTGACTCTCAGCCACCTCCTTTCACCTCTCCCAGACTCAATTTTGCATTTCCAGCACCACTGAACTTAAATGCACTGCAGTTTCTTGCCTCTTTAAATTTGCTCAGACTACTCTCTACCACATCATCATGATCATATTTATTTTCTGAGATATTTTCTAGAGATATTTTAGGTTCACAGCAAAATAAAGATGAATATTTATTGATTTCCCATATACTTACTACTGCCACACATGCATAGTCTCCCAATTATCAACATCTCCCATCAGAGTAGTTCATTTGTTATAGTTAATGAACCTACACCAACACATAATTATCACCCAAAGTCTGGAATTTATGTTAGGCTTCACTTTTGGTGTCATACATTATATGAACTTAGACAAATGTACAATGACGTGTCTATTGTTATAATATTATACAGTGTTTTTTGTCACTATACTAAAAGTGTACTATGCTTCACTATTGAGAATGCCTCCTGCCCCTGGCAACATCTGCCAATTATTGGTCTTCTTACTGTCTCCACAGTTTTGCCTTTTTCAGGATGTCATAGTTGGATTCATACAGTATGTAGTTTTTCATATTGTCTTCTTTCACTTAATACACATTTAAGGTTTCTCCTTGTCTCTTTATGGCTTGATAGCTCATTTCTTTAGCACTGTTTAATACTTCAGTGTCTAGATCCACTCACTTACTGAAAAGATATTTTGGTTACTTCCAAGTTTTGGCAATTATGAATAAGGTTGCTATAAACATCCACATTCAAGTTTCTGTGCAAATTGTTTCCAACTTTTTTTGGGGTAAATGCCAAGAAGCACTTTATCCTTTACTGAATCATGTGGTAAGAGTACATTTAGTTTTATAAGAAACCTCCAAACTATCTTCCAAAATGGCTGTGCCATTTTGCAATCCCATCAGCAATGAATGAGCACTCCCATTGCCCCAAGCCCTATCCAGCATTTGGTGTTGGCAGTGTTCCAGATTATGTTCATTCTAATAAATGTGTAGTTGTGTCTCATTTTTTAAAATTTGCTTTTCCCTGATTACTTACAATGTGGAGTAACTTGCATAGGCTAAATTGCCATCTGTATTTCTTTTTTATTGAGGTATCTGTTAATATTTTTGATTCGTTTTTTTTAATTGAGCTTACTTACGGTTGATGTTATGGGTTCTTTGTACATTTCAGATAACTATCCTTGACAGATATGTCTCTCAGTCTGTGGCTTGTCTTTTTATTCTTGTACTCTGTGGTTTTTTCCTCATTATCTTTCACAAAGAAGTTTTTTAATTTGAGTGAAATTCAGTTTAATAAATATTTCTTTTATGGACTATGCCTTTGGTATTGTATTCAGAATGTCATCACCAAATCTGAAGTCATATAAATTTTTCTCCTATGTTATATCTTTTAGGAGATAGTATTTTACTCTTTAGCATTTTACACTTAGGTTTATGACCCACTTTGAGTTAATTTTTGTGAAAAGTGTGAAGTCTGTGTCTAGATTCTTTTTTATTTTGTTTTGTTTTGTTTTATTTCATATGGATGTGCAAGTGTCCCAGCACCATTTTTTGACCAACTGTCTTTTTTCCATTGAATTGCCTTTGCTCCTTTGTCAAAGATAAGCTGACTGTATTTATGTGGGTCTGTTTGTGGTTTCTCTATTCCATTCCATTGACATATTTGTCTATTCCTTTGCCAATACCATACTGTCTTTATTATTATAGTTTTACACATTTAATTTCTACAACAAATTTTTGAGATAGGTTCCATATTGTTCAACTTCAGAACGATGTCAGGATTAGGTTAACTTTCTTAGCTACTATCTGGAGGTGAAGAAGGAGATGTACTTTTTCATAGATATTTACACAGATTGACAATTTTCTCTTGTTTTTTATTTTCCTGATGAAAATCCTTCATCTGCTATTTCTAACTGATAGAATTATATGCTTAATCAATTTTCAGTGATTCTGAGCATGTGAACTAAGCAAACACACTCATTGGTTAATTCCCATTTCTCAGTTAAAGTCAAGATTATTATACCCACTATTATCACACTTCTTTTAGGATGCAGACCTTTCCTTGAGCCTTGTTTCTCAGAGTCACTTCTCTTTTAATTCATGAGATTCGATTCCCAGGTCTAAGTAAGATATCAGCCTTCCAGTACCCTGGAGAAGTAAACTTTTGTCTTGACAAATGCATGTACTTTATGTCTTAGTTTCTAACTTTAGCCCAGCAGACTTTTCCCAATGATTCCAGTGAAGACTGAACTTATAAAGACTAGTATGCTCCGTTTTCTTGCTTATGGATAAGTTATCATTGTTTTTGCTGTTGTTCCCACATTTCTTGTTTCTTCTTTCTACCAGGTTGTTAGCAACATGAGTACAGGGTCTGGATCTTACCTGTTCAGGAGTGTTTTCCCAGCACCCAGTGCCTGGCATATAGTAAGTGCGCAATAATTTTTAAATGCATACATTAATACATTGTATATATACAACATTAAGTTTCTATGAATTATAATAATTTTTGAAAAGGTGGATATATCAAATCAATTGAATGTCAGATACTGTTAGAAAAAATTAACATAGGTTGCCATGTTAGGACGTTTCTATTGATTTCATCAAAACAAGAGCAACCACAAACCAGAGACAAGATATTCATGAAGATATACTTGCTATTCCAAATCAAGTTTATTCAACTAGTCTGTAAGAGGGTCTACACCCTACCATAAATACATATATCAACATTTACTGAGGATTTTAAACTTTATTGAATTTTCAAAATTTTCTGAACCTCACCCTATATTTCCTTTAGGAGCAATGTTTCAGTATTTTCAAATTCATTGTTAATGTTGATTTTGCAGAACATAACTACTATCAGTAACAAGGATCAACTTTATCTTTCTTTTCATCTCTCTATCTAAAGAGATTCATTTTAAGGTATTGGATCATGCTATGAGGATTGAAAAGTCTGAAATCTTTAAGGGAGAGCTAGCAGGCTAGAAACTCAGGTAGGAATCAATGCTATATTCTTGATAGAGAATTTCTTCTCCAAGAAACCTTAGTTTTTACTCTTAAGGTTTTAACTGATAGATGAAGCCTTTCATTATTGAGAGCAATCTCATTTAATAAAATTTAATTGACTATTAACTACATCCACATCTACATTTTACATCTTCAAAATACCTTCACAACAACACCTAGACTCCTATTTCTTTAAATAACTGGGAACTATGTTAGAACCAAATTGATGCATAAAACTAACCATCACAGTCATGTAATCATGGTAGATATTGATGACTTATGGCAATCCCAGTTCACTGGGTGGTGTTTCTATTTATAGAAGTGATTTATAACTGTATCTTAATACCCGTGCACACACACACAAGTACACGCGCATGCACAGAGCAAACAAGCAAGAAAGAGAGAGAGAGAAAGCAGACACAACTTGTTTGCACAATCAGGAGCGAAAGCTTTGTTATGAGACACCTTTGATTTCAAGTCTGAGCACCACCACTTACTAACTACTACTGGAAAACTTACCTAACCTGCCTTAGTTTCTTATCTATGAAAATGAAGATAAAAATTTTACCAGCCTTGACACTGGCCTATTATTTTTTGATATTCAAAAACTATTATTTCTTTTCAAGACTAGCTCCCTGGGTGCTGTGGAGGCAAGCATTAACACAAACTCCCTTAAAGGTGAAGCCACTGCCCCTTGCAAAGCATACGGAAAACTGCCAGAGACAGTCATAAGTGGAGAAGCAGCCAACTCTAGCCCAATAGCTTTCTGCTTGTCACTAAAATAGCATAGAGTAGGAAGAATATGGGAATGGTATATGTGCATAGTTTTGACCCTTTGTCACCAGTTTAACTAAAAGTTTCACAAACATTAGCCTTGAAACTCATTCCAAAGATCTATGATCAAGGAAATTCAAAGCAAAGGGAAAAGGTAAGATGGGGAAAAATACAGATCCCAAATGTTTTGTACCTGATTTTTTTTTTCAAAAGAAGAAAACACAAATTCAGTCCACATAGAGGTCATAGGCACCAACTGAAAAGTTTAAAAATCCACTCAGTTAGCTCATACATCCAATGCTAAACAACAAACAAACAAACAAAAACTGGTGTATGTCTCCACTATTTTGTTTAAAGCTTGCTTGATTGTTTCAATGCCTCATAAAAGCAGAATACTAATCACAGAAGGTGAAATAAAGACCTTGCTATTCCAAATGCTCCCTCTGGCTTTCTGAGTGTACCTGCTCCCATGCGCCAACCTCTTTCCTGACCTCTGCATCACAAAGTGACAGACCTTGGAGAGAATGAGTGGACATTCTAAAGCAAAAATAAATCTGTCATTTTTATAGTCAAAGGTGTCAGAGCTCAAACATCAATAGTGATTCAGAAGACTCAGTAATGTATTTGGTATCCATGCTTACTGACATTTCATAGTTATTCCATATGAAAGTTATTTTTTGAATTGCTATTTCATTGTAGTATAATCCTCAATAGTGTGTCTTTGCCTTAAAAATATTATTTCTACCTCTCATTTTACTAGCTGGTCCACACTACATTAACCACATCAATTCCGTATTTGATAGAGAGGTATTTATTTGGTTATACAATACTCACTTTCTAAAGTGCTTTCTGCTGCTTTCCAACAAACACATTTAGCATTATCATTTTATTCAAATAAGTGCCATAATCATTAGGTTATTTTTCAAGTTATATATCATTAAAGCAAATATGTTAAATATTTTTGGTGTGCATTGTTTTTCATTTAACAGTATCTTAAATTAGTGATAAATACTAACTTACAAGTAAAACTAGATTCTATATGATCTCAGTGCAATATAGATTGAGAAAGTTGGTTTAATAGAGATGAGGAGCTATGCAGATATACCATATTCATTATTTCGGAAAACTCTCAGTATTACACAGGATAAATTTGGAAGCAAGGGACTAGCCACCAAGCTATTGCAACAATCCTTATTCAGAGGTGAGAAGGCTATGGTATAAGATAAGCTTTAATACATGTATAAGCATTATTTTAATACATGTATAAACATCACTTCTAATTAACATATCAATTACTTATACATGGAAAGTGGTCAAATGAAAAATAATAGCTTTCATAGATTACTATGTTCTATGCACATTATTTAGAATATAATATATTCTATATACACATTTGTAAATTAACATGTCTCCTATAGTCTCTATGACTTATGTACATATGCAACTTCACAATTAGAAATATAGTGGCAGAAAGATTCCACTCATTGTGCAAATAAAAATAAGTAAGGCCAATCGTAGCAAGATATATGTGTGTGTATATATATATATATGAAAATTTTATGTTCAGTATTATATATTAAAAAATTAAAAAAGACATCACAGATGACAGAAACTTGACTGAATCAAAAGAATTCCTTGATATGAATACTCAATACCATAAAGATATTAATTTTTCCCAATTCAATAAAAATCTCATAATGATAAAGTGATTCATAGAATACTCTAAAGTTTATGTCAAAATAGCATGAAATTATAATAAAGATAATTAAAATCATACATGACTCAAGGGTATTTATATTTAGAGATTTTAAATATATTATAAAATTACAATGAAAAAATGTTACTCATGCAAGAATAGACAGATTTTAAAAATGGAATAAACTAGAAAACCCAGAAATAAAATTAAGTATATTGAAATATTTAGTAGATGATAGAATCAGCTTTCACGTTTGTAGATAAAGTGTAAATTGTCTGATAACTATTTCTGGGGTGATCTTTAAACAATTTGTAAAAAATCAATATTAGCTCTCCTCATACTTATTCCAAATATAATCTATGTAAATTATAATTTCAGGTATAAGTTATATAAATTAGTTAAAGAAAATGCTCATTAAATATTTACTTCTGTGGGATGGATAAAGTCTTTTTTGAATAATACCATAACATTATTAATAGATGTAACATATGTCAAAAAAAAACTCCTATAACAAGACAAAGGGCAAATTTTTAAAATACCATTGACCAATCATATGAAAAACATTAAACTTTACAAATCAATAAAGTGGTAGCATGTACTCATTTATACCAGCTTCTTTCTTTTGCTTTTTCAATTCTCTGCCTGGCTCCATATACTATTTAAAATTTTTAAAAATAGCACATATATATATGCATGTGTATATACATACTATACATAAAATACGATTTAAAAATTTTAAATAGTATATATATATATGGGCAAGTATATATAGTATACTAATAGTATATATATTATATGCAAGTGCATTATAGGCTCCTGCATGTATACAAAAAAACAAGTAAGATTTCAATAGTAGTAAGAGTTCACAGATGCTTCCAACCATGCTGTAAGTTCTCTGATGACAGAAAACAAATCAACACTTTTCACTCTTTTATCCCCTGAAGTTAACTAGAAGTTATGTCAGTGGTCAATAAAGTAGATGGCTTTTGTGGGTCAGGTTTGAAGGATTCAGAATCTTTTTCCCTTTTGTGTACTTCTCTAGTGATCTAATTTAAAAACAACAAAAAAAGGAATTCATATTGCTTTTTACTTTTTAATGTCCAAAGGCAGAGGGAAATTTGTGAGTAGAACAAAAGCATGTTTTTTAAATTAAAAAGGAAAACACACCATTTTTAGATGACACAGTGTAAATATCCTTGGCACTGAATTCTGCTCTATAACACAAAACACAATACTGTATAAGAGTCAATTTATTCCTGTCAGATCTTTGGAATTTTGTTTAGATTTCAGGCTTCCAGTGGAAATTGTCAGAATACGCTTCCTTATCCTTTGCAAATTGTTGCCTGTCTCTTCAGCAGCCTTTTCTTCATTTATCTCCTTCCTTGCAGGGCTAGTTAGGCAGTGATAACAGTGATCCTATACAACGAGTATGTAAGTCATTGGATGACTATTTCTAGTTTGTCCACTAAATAAGTCCAGGATAAAATCACTGGCACAGAGGAATCAGTTAACTGAAGGATCAGACAGCTGGAGAGACCAGACTGGGTGAGAAAACACCCTTATCCCAAGGACAAACCTAAGCTATGACATTCCAGAGAATACACAAAAGAGCTTGCCGAGTAAATTGCTTTTCTTCTCTAATATATGATCTCTTGCTCCAGTGCTAGCGCCAGTTTTTAATGAGCTGGTAGGTAAATATGGAGCTAGATTGAGAGAATTAGTTCATGCTTGTACGTTTTCAATATTGAGAGTGAAATGAAGATACAGATAGCAATTTAAATCTAATTTTAAAGCTTGCATGGATGAGGGGGTCACAGAAGGAAGCTGAGATGTACCAGGATATTGGGGGTGGGAGGAATAAAGCCAGTGACAAAGAAAACCAGCCAACACAATGCAGAGGCTGCTTCAGTAAGGCCAGCAAGGCCCAACACGTATACATTCAAGAGCAATGGAGCTGTTTTCTTTTTGTAGATACACGGGGTATGGCATTTAGGAAAATGCAGATCTAAGGGAGAAGTGAGTGACATCATCTCTGACCTCTCAGTCAGCATCATATGGAGCCTAAGAGAATTAGAGTAAAATTAGAATCCTAGGACTCTTTTAGAGCTAAAAGAGATGTTAGAGTCAAATGTCCTCACTGCCACAGAGGACAAAAATCAAACTGAGAGAGACTAAATAGCCTCTCTGGGATGAGGATGCAGACATTTTAATATCACAGCTCCTTGTTCTTTGCATGAGTTTAATCGACCATCACTATTTAAAAACACAGATTAGTATGAGAAATGGAGAGGTGGTGTGGGTGGACAACACATCTACTGTCAGTCTGCTTGATTCCTGAAGACAACACCATCTTGCATAATTAAACATTTTATTTTTGAGATGAAACAGATTCAAAATAAAAACTTCTCTCAGACAGCACCCCCAAAGTCTTAAATTAAAAAGAAAAACACATACACACAGTGACTCAGGAGAAGAAGAAAACAGAACCAAGTACGAGTTAATCAAGCCAAATAGGTAGTTTGCAGCAAGTAAAGGCAGTACCAAACTCTAAAATTATGGAAAAACCCTCACTTAGATAAATCAATAACGTGAGACTGAAGCTCATTTCACATAAGTTTATTTAATTTACTCATTAAATTGCCCCAATAACACTACTGCTAATTCATAGGCTCTTTTGTTTTTTACCTTTTCATTTCTTTTTCGCCATACAACCCCAAAATAGAAATCATTTGAGTCATTGTTAATAATATTGTTTATTATTTATCATCCTTCAGAAATGTATTAATATTTAAACAGTAGTCATATATGACACATTTTTGCTCTGGATATCTATAATCTGTTGCAGTTTGTTCTACATAGAAGATAAGTGAACAAAACACATAGCACGTGCTGGCATCCCAATAGTACACCGGCTGCCACTGTCTGATAACCAAGGATCCACTTCTGGATAATATTCGTGAACAGGAAATGACTATTAGCAAATGTACTTATTATCAACTTACACATGGAGAGAATTTGAATGTAAGAAAGAATGACTTCGTGTATGGAATAAGCAAAACAAAGCAATACATATAATTCATCTGAAATTAAGAACTTCAAGAATATATTTCCTAAGTAACAGAAAACACTAAAGCAATATCTCAAACAGGTCTATTGTATAATTGACCATTTTGCAAACTGTAATTCTGATTCTGCTTCCATGCCCAACCTAGTGAGTCAACTGTAAGCCTTTCCTTAAGTCTATAAATGAAGGCAGGGGTCCTGGAGTAGGAAACTTGGGTTCAGTGGGAGGCTTGACTTTGTGTGTTACTTTGTTTGATTCTTGAAATGTATAACCTGCTTGGCAGATATCAACCCAACATAAGCAATAAGCAACTTATTCTTGGAAAATTTAAGAAACTTACAAACACTTTCAAGTCAGTTTGTACGCCCAGTCTGGAGTTTGGAGTTTGTCACAGCATTACTACCATACCCATAAGAGTCACAGCTGGAAGACAGGTCAAGCTAGAGCTTGAATCCAGAGAGGGGCAATGTTCTAAGCAATGAAGATGGGTGACTAGAAATTGAAATCCAGCCGGGCTCGGTGGCTCAGCCTGTAATCCCGCGCCTTTGGGAGGCTGAGGTGAGTGGATTGCCTGAGCCCGCGGGTTCGAGACCCGCCTGGGCAAGCGAGACCTCATCTCTACAATAAATCAAAAAATCAGCCGGG